>JBBMEG010026485.1:0-23932 GCA_037832605.1 Cyclanthera cordifolia
TCAGTAACGCGTACATTCTTTGCCAACCTGTGTGTCCCGCCCATAAGGTGTTGTGGCATTCTTCCAACAACACCTTTTTGAGATTTCCAGATCGGGACACATACAATCTATTCACTTTTTGTAAAGAGGAGGTCGTCTTCAACCCAAAACTGGCGAGTCTTCCCTTCTTTTGCTAATTGAATGATGCTTAGAGCTGTCGGGTCGTTATGCAGGAGTTCTCGTATCCTTTGCCGTATAGAACCATTAAGCCTACTAGCTTATAGTTTAGCTAACATGCACAGGACCGCATGTTCGCTCTTCCGACTCAGAGTGTCGGCTGCTTGATTAGCCTTCCCAGGTTTATGTTCAAATTAGAAATCAAATTCCGCTAGGTATTCCTGCCATTGAGCTTGCTTCGACGACAACATGGGTTGGTTAAAGAAGTGGCAGATGGAACTATTATCGGTCCGGACGACGAACTTGGCCCCTAGAAGATATTTTCTCCAGGCTCTTAGACAGTAGACCACAGCTAACATTTCTTTTTCGAAGGCAACATACCTCTTTTCCGCATCATTCAGTTTTCTGCTCTCGTATGCGATCGGGTGACCGTTTTGAAGAAGGACGCCACCTAAAGCAAAGTCAGAGACGTCGGTTTCGACCTCAAAGGGTTGGGTAACGTCGGCGATTCCGAGAACTGGCCCTTCCATCATGGCTTTCTTCAAGTCTTCGAAAGCTGTTTGGCAATTTGGAGTCCAATTCCACTTAAGCCCTTTCTTTAAGAGATTTGTCAAGGGTCTAGTCCGCCTTGACAATCCTTCGAGAAATTGCCTATAGTAATTGGCTAATCCGAGGAAGGACAGTAGTTCCGTGACAGCGGTCGGTTTCTTCCAGTCTCGAATAGCCTTGACTTTTCCGTCCTCCATGCCTATCTTTCAGCAATCGATCACATGTCCTAAAAAGTTTATACGTTCCTGGGCAAACTAGCATTTCTCTCTCTTAACATATAACTGATTTCTCTTCAGCTTCTCTAAGACCAGTTGCAGATGTATCTGGCGTTCTTCCATGGTTGAGCTATAGACTACGATGTCGTCGAGGTAAACCACCACGAACTTATCAAGATATTCGTGGAATACTTGATTCATGAGAATGCAAAAAGTAGCTGGGGCATTGGTAAGACCAAAGGGCATTACGAGAAACTCGAATGCCCCATATCTGGTCACACATGTCATTTTCTGTTCGTCCCCTTCTGTAATGCAGACTTGATAATAGCCCGATCGCAAGTCTAGTTTAGAAAAATATTTTGCTCCATGGAGGCGATCGAAGAGATCAGTTATGATTGGTAATGGGTATTTGTTACGAACAATGATCTTGTTTAGCGCTCGATAGTCGATACATAGGCGGAGGCTACCATATTTTTTCTTCTGGAACAGGACTAGGCTCCAAAAAGGGCTTTTGCTGGCCGAATGAATCCGACACTTAAAGAGGTCATCCAATTGCTCTCGAAGCTCGGCCAATTCAGGAGGGGCCATCCTATAGGCGCTTTTGGCAGGGGGTTTGGTCCTCGGTAATAATTCAATCTCATGATCAATCCCTTTACGGCGAAGTAGAGCCTTTGGCAACGCGTCAGGCATGACATCGCAGTATCGTTCAAGAACACGCTGAATTCCAGTAGGGATCACTTCCTTGGCGATGACTTTTTCCACCATTGGGATGGCCATGAACGTTGGTTTGTTGCGAGCGAGCCCTTTTTTCAGTTGGAGGGCCGAGATCATCTTTGCGCCGTTTCGTTGTTTGATAGAAGCTTGGATGCCAGTTCGACTTGAGGCCGTGATGACCAAGCATTTGGCAAGAGGCATCGGGATGACTTTATGTTCCAGAAGGAACTCCATCCCTAGGACGACGTCGAAGTCATCCATCTTGACGATCACGAAGTCCACTTGTCCTTCCCAATCCCTTATCTTTAATGTCGCTCTTCTAGCCACGCCCACAATGGGCAACGCGACCGAATTAACCGCTTTCATCTTCCCTGTGTCTCGGTCCCATGATAGGTTTAATCTACGGGCCCTCGCTTTCAGTCATAAAATTATGGGTGGCTCCAGAGTCCACCATGGTACTCTTTGTTGATGTGTGATTTACCCATGCGTCAACGTACATGAGTTCTCGCTCTACGGGCTCATTAGATTGACCCATTTTTTTTTGTAGAGCAGATAAAAACTTAAGGGCTCTTCATACGAGAGTTTTCGTCTTCTTCTTTTTGTGGCGTATTTGATTCGGTAAGTCTAGTTGTTGTCTCGGCATCACTGTCAAACGTGGCTTGGAAGGCTTGGAGGGTGGTTTTCTTTGGACACTCGAATGTTCGAAGTGTCACCTTGCATATTAAACAGCCTAGAGGCCGATATGGCCCTCTCCCTTGGTATCCTCCCCTAGATTGGAAGGGTCTCCGATCCCCGTTATTCGGTTTGTCTCTGCCGCCACCTTTGGGCGAAACAGAGCGGGTTGCGTTCTTGGTGTTATTCAAGGGATCAGGATTCTTTCTTGTATCTTGAGGTGAGTCGACGTTCAAATCGTACAGACGTTCCACCACAGCATAGGCAGACGAAAGGTCCTGGACTCTTTGCTCGTATAGTTTCGATTTCGCCCACGACTTCAATCCTTCGACAAAACAGAAAACTTTGTCTTTCTCAGACATATCACATATGTCTAACATTAATGCTGAGAACTGTTTGACATAGTCTCGAATACTTCCAGTTTGCTTCAGCTCTTTTGTAGTCTCGAATACTTCCAGTTTGCTTCAGCTCTTTTAGCTTGCGCCTCGCTAGAATTTCAACGTTTTCAAGGAAAAATTGTGATCAAAGCTCTTGTTTCAATTTTTCCCATGATTCGATGGTGCACCTACCCTGTTCGATGTCCATGAACCTGGACCTCCACCAAAGTTTTGCATCATCAGCTAGATGCATGGTTGCCAGGGTAATTTTGGATTCGTCGGACGACGTGTTCCTGGCTCAAAAATATTGTTCCAAATCGAATATGAAATTTTCTAGAGCCTTGGCATCGCGAACGCCGCAGAAGGGTTTTGGCTCCGAAACTCTAACCTTGTTCATCTGAACTATGCCCCCGCCGGGGCCTTGGTTCCCCACCGCTTTCATGGTGAGGTTTAGCTTGCCATTTAGATCCTCAATTTGAACTTTGAGGAGGTCGAACGTGACCTTAACATCTTACGAAAGGTCAATAACCATTTGAATGATCATTTTCTGTGAGCTATCTAGGACATCGACACGCTCCTCCATGTGGGCAACAGAGCCCGTGGAACTGTCCCCTCGCTCGAAAGCAGTGGGACGTGAAACTTTCTCTTCGAGGGACTCGATCCTCAACATCAACTCTTGAACCGGCATTCCTTTCACGCGGCCAGCTACCGCGTCAATCTGGCTCGTCTTGGCCTCGATTTCACTCAATCGGGTTTCCAAGAATCGAACGTTATCCGCGACTTCTACCAAGTAGAGCAGTTGCTCCTCTATCTCGACCAGCCGTTCGGATTGCATCTTACCGAGTTGCTTGTTAGCAGACATAATTGACCAACCAACTTTCTTAGAACCGTTTCGGCTCTGATACCAACTATCACGATCGTACTTCGCTGAACGGCGAAGAGAGCGTGTCGGGCCCGTTCTGAAACACGAACGGGCTTCAAGGGAAAATTTCGGAAAGTCGGTGGCACGAATAGGCTCTCACGGGAACCTTCATCTCAGGTCTCGGGAAAAACATTTTGAAAAAAGGATTTTAGAAAACATTTTGAAAGGATTATATACCTCGAGCAGTTTACAGGAATTTAGACCAAAGCTTTCAACATATAACTTGGTGCGGCCATGGGAAACAAGCCTTGGACGAGCATAGATGAAGTGTCAAGGCATACGGCCATGGACGACCATGGGCAACACGCCCTGGACAAGCATGACCATGACACCTCGCTTTCAGTTGACCACCAGCGTCAATTGCAGCTTCGGATTGGGAGACGCGCTTCTGAACCTGCAACGAAAGTTGAGCCCGGCCAGCGCCAATTTCCAACTTGTGCGTGCCTTCCTAACGTGACGTGACGGGCCCGAACAAGTTTTTAAGCCTAGTTTTGCGCGCTGGTGAAAGCTCACGAGTAGCAGCCATCGGTCGTCGTCCTTAGTGGCCAAAAATTTCCAAACTTCACCCTTAAGGTAAATCTTGTGACTCGAGTTTGTTTTTGGGGGTTTTTAAGACCAATTCTCACCCATTTGCCGTGTTTTGACACTTTTAGGTTGAGATCCTTAAGGCGCTTTGAGATTCAAGATCCAAGGGTCGTTTCGAGTGGTTTTGGACCAAGGTAAGGGATTGTTTCTCCAGTATAGGATCGTTGTGGAAATTCTTGAACATGTATATAATTAGTTAAGCATTGAATGACGTGTTTACTACGAAAGATTGATTCTTGAGTTTCGAATGCGTTGTACGTCCATTTTTAGATCGTTCCATCATGATTCATGAGATTGTTTTCTTATATATTATTTCCTATATATAATCGAGATAGTTCTAGCATGTTTAGGTCCAAGATTATTATTTTATGTTTAGGGTCGATTGTCCCAAAAGGGGGCCACAATCGTTATTCCTGATTCGTCAAGTTTATTTGTCACAATGGTAAACAAGATTGAGTAACAAAGTTATGTGTTCCAAAGGGAAGCACCGAAATAAACCAAGTTTAAGGTACCAAAAGAGGAAAGACTTTATAGAGCACGAGCTATGGTTAGGTCGGACGTGTCTTCATTGTTAGACTTGTTTAAGGGATTAGTTCAGGTACTGGGCTTTGAGGAAGATATTCCTACTTCACGTTGTGTTAAGGATCGGAGGGTCACCCGATTAGCTATACCTACCTAGACATTGCTTGACTTTTCCCATGTGTCGTGCTAGGAGTAAGAGTCGGGAGATATCCCACTGCGAAGAGGCATTTTGATAATTTTTACCACAAAAAGACAAAATAGGAAAAGGACGAAATAGGAGTTGGACAAAAATCAATGATTGGGCTATAAATACCCAATCATTGGTAATCATTAACCCTAATCATTGCCACAATCATTAGTTAAATTTTGCACTGCACGCTTCCTGAGACGATGTTTTCTGTGCACCTGCTCCCCCCAACTCGTCGCCGATCAGTGTGTGCCAGATGTCGTCGCGCCAATCGCTCCCACATTCAAGGAAGGCTCTGCATTGGTCGATGCAATTTATGTCAGCACCGCAGTCGCCAGCCAATCGACGTCGCCCGTAGGTGTAATCAACCAGCGTCCGCCTTCCTGATGACCAATTAGCGTTGCAGCACCGTCCGCCTTAGATTTTCGCACACGTGGATTGCCTTCAGTGAACCACCAGCATCAATTGCAGATTCTGATTGGGAGACATGCTTCCCAACCTGCAAGAGCTGAGCTAAGCCACCGTCCATTTCGAATCTGTGCATTCCTCCTGAACGTGACATGATGCACCCAAACTAGTTTTTCAGCCTAATTTAACGCGCCGGTGAGAGATCATGCATTGCCGCCATCGACGTCGTCGTTACTGGTAGATGAAAAATTTCCAAACTTCACCTACAAGGTAAATCTTGTGATCAAAGTTTTTTTTTTTGGGGTTTTAAGACCTAATTTTCACCCATTTGTCGCGTTTGTACACTTTTAGGTGAAGATCTTTTAGGCGCTTTTAAATTCGAGATCCAAGGATCTTTTCGAGCAATTTTAAGTAAAGTTAAGGGATTGTTTCCCCAGTAAGGATTGTTGTGGAAATTCTTGAACATGTATATAATTAGTTAAGCATTGAATGACGTGTTTTACTACGAATGATTGATTCTTGAGTTTTAGAATGCCTTGTACAATATATTTAGATCGTTCTAGCATGATTCATGAGATTGTTTTCTTATATATTATTTTTTATATGTAATCGAGATAGTTCTAGCATGTTTAGGTCAAAGATTATCATGTTATGTTTAGGGTCGTTTGTCCCAAAAAAGGGCCACGATCGTTATTCCTGATTCGTCAAGTTTATTTGTCACAAAGGTAACCAAGATTCAGTAACGAAGTTAGGTGTTCCAAAGGGAACCACCTAGATAAACAAAGTTAAAGGTCCCAAAAGAGGCAAGAGGTTATAGAGCACGAGCTACTGTTAGGTCAGACGTGTCTTGATCGTTAGACTCGGATAAGATATTAGTCAGATGTCGATCGTTGAGGACGATATTCCTACTTCATGGTAGTGTTAGGGATCGGAGGGTCACCTTATTAGCCATACCTACCCAAGTATCGCTTGACTTTAACCATGTGTCGTGCTAGGAGTGAGAGTCAGAGATATCCCACTCTGGAGGGGCATTTTGGTAATTTTCACCAAAAAAAACAAAATAGAAAAAAGGACGAAATAAGAGTAGGACAAAAATCAATGATTGGGCTATAAAGACCCAATCATTGGCAATCATTAACCCTAATCATTACCGTAATCATTAGTTTCTTAAATTCTGCACCGCACGCTTCCTGAGATGATGTTTTATGTGCACCTGCCGCCCCCAACTCGTCGTCTATCCGTGTGCGTTAAGTTTCCAACCGCTTCCACACTCAAGGAAGGCTCTGCATCAACGTAATTCGTGTCAGCACCTGAGTCGCCAGCCAATCGATGTTGCCCGCAGTTGTAGTCAACCAGCATCCGCCTTCCTGCCGAACAATAAGCGTTGCCGCACCTGTCCATCGTAGATTTTTGCACACGTGCCTCGCCTAAGTTTACCACGAGCATCAATTGCAGCTTCGAATTAAGAGACGCGCTTTCAAACTTGCAACGAAAGCGGAGCCAAGCCAGCGCCCATTTCAAACTTGTGTGTGCCTTCCGAATGTGGTGTGACGCGCCCAAACAAGTTTTTGAGCCTAGTTTCACGTGCTGGTGAGAGCTCACGCGTCGCCGCCATCTGCGTCGTCGTCCCGAGTGGCCGAAAAATTTCCAAATTTCACTTATAAGGTAAATCCTGTGACGCGAGTTTGTTTTTTGGAGTTATAAGACCTAATTCTCACCCATTTATCTTGTTTGGACACTTCTAGGTGGAAATCCTTTAGGCGCTTTTAGATTTGAGATCCAAAGGTCGTTTCGAGCAGTTTTCGGCCAAGGTAATGGTCCATTTCCCTAATATAGGACGTTGTGAAGATTCTTGAACATGTATATAATTAAATAAGCATTAAATGGCGTGTTTTACTACGAATGATTGGTTCTTGAGTTTTATAATGCCTTGTAAGATATTTTTAGATCGTTTCAGCATGATGCCCGAGATTGTTTGCTTATATATTATTTCCTATATGTAATCAAGATAATTCTAGCATGTTAGGTCCAAGATTAATATGTTATGTTTAAGGTCGGGTTTCCCGAAAGGGGGTCACGATCGTTATTCTTGATTAGTCAAGTTTATTTGTTACAAAGGTAACCAAAATTGAGTAACAATTGTATTCCAAAGGGAACCACCAAAATAAACCAAGTTAAAGATACAAAAATGGGCAAGAGTTTATAGAGCACGAGCTACAGTTAGGTCAGACGTGTCTTGATCGTTAGACTCGGATAAGGGATTAGTTTAGGTGTCGGGCGTTTTGGAAGATATTCCTACTTTCACAGTAGTGTTAAGGATCGGAGGGTCACTCGATTAGCCATACCTACTCAGACATCGCTTGACTTTTCCCATGTGTCGTGCTAGGAGTGAGAGTCTGGAGATATCCCAGTATGAAGGGTCATTGATCTACCTCTTCGTGCCAATGTTCGAGTCTAGCGGCAACCAAATTGTTTCGGCTCGCCGAGGTGTTCTCACACTAGTATAGGTTACCAAGATTAAAGATTAAAGATAAAGATTTGAGTTTTAAGATGAAGTTAATGTCTGAGATAAAGAAAATGTTTGAGCTAAAGATAAAAGATTGAGATATTGTGTAATCATGTTACTTTGTGTTTCTCAAATTATATGTTTGTTCTTGTTAGATCCCGTACTAGGACCCTTACTGAGTTTTCATGAACTCACCCTTTCCATTATGGATTCCCTCTAGGTACTCACGGGTGAACCAGGATGGCTGATCTTAAGCTGGTGTGACCATGGGCAAGCTGCATTGGCGTCTAGGAAGTTTTTATGTTAATGTTATTTGATTTCTTGATTTAAGCATGAACGTTAATTTCGAGACATGTTAGTATAAGTTTATTTAATGTTTTACTATTTTTTGAGTACCCTTGAATTCTATTTATGATTTTATGTTATTTCAATAAATCCAAGAAATTAATTACATGACTCTGTATGTTATATTGTTGTTTAAACCATGCATAAGACGATGAGGCCCAAGGTTTGACTCAGTGTTGGGTCGGGTTCTTAGAGTTGGTATCAAACCATAGAGTCACTAATTCAGTAGACTGACTTACCTCGTAAGTCATTTTAGTCTCATGGTTGACAGCTTCCAAGTCGCCATCAGGTACATAGTAAGGGCTAAGTTTTAAGAACACGAGGTTTGTTTTGATAGTTTGTGATTAGTGTTATATGTATAAGATATATGTATTTCTTGCTCTGATATATCTTGAGTATGTTTATCGTGTTATGATTTTGTTAAATCTTGAGTATGAGGCTTAGAGACAACTAGAGTAGAATAAAGCTTAGAAATTTAAGTTTTATTTGCAGAGTTAGTAATGTCTAACTAAGTCATGATGAGTTATGCTAGTGACGGTCGTAGAGGTAAAGGTCGAGGTGGGGAACTACCACATGTCCCGAGAAAGACTAGATCGTTTAGTCAGCAAGTCCAATAGCCACAAGCTACTGTGGGAGGAAAGAATGCAAATCCCAGGCTGAGTGTCGAAGCTCTAAATGCAATTCAAGCAATGATTCAAGGAGATATTCAAGGTGCAAGGCAAGCAGACCCGGTAATCTCTCAAAAAGAGGGTAATCGAGAGGTAAGTTCAGCATCACGTTCTACCTCGGTCACACGTAGTACAACTTTGCCTCTAGTGATAGCTTCTGCCCAACGTACCCAAGTAAGTGAAGAGCAAAGAGAGGTTGAAGAGGGATAGAGCATGTGTGAATCTGCTAAGTAGATAAAAGAGTTTAGGAAGTTCGACCCTAAAGAGTTTGATGGAGTATCAGAGAACCCTCTAGATGCTGAAGAGTGGCTGTCCCACATGGAGACATTGTTCCAACATATGCACTGCCCTTCTAGATAGCAAGTCAAATGTGTCGTTTTTACCTTGCTAGGAAAAGCTAAGGCAAGGTATATGTAGGAGATAAAGATGAGACCAGGTGACTCAGCACCTTTGACTTGGAACGAGTTTAAAAATATGTTTTTGACATGTATTACACTAGTGCCGATAAGCGAGCGAAGATCGCAGAATTTACAAGCACCAACTAAAAGGCGATACAGTTATTGCTTATAGCGAAGGTTTAACGAATTAGCTCACTATGCGGAGGATCTGATTCGTATTGAGGAAGAAAAGATTGGTTACTTTATGGCTGATTTACACCCGGGTATTAAAGAAGACGTAGACGCGCATAAGCCTCAGATGATGAGAGCATGTGTCACCCTAGCGAGGTAGCTCGACGAGAACTTTAGGGCTAAGGGGATTGAGTTTAGGGTGACACAACCATCTAGGTCCAGAGAGTAGAGCAAGAAACCCTATGAAAAGTCTGTACGACTGGCTCAGTACCACAATGAGGCTACTAAGTGTACTTATCGAGAATGTAAGGGTTATGGTGAGAGACACACCAGACACTGTGAGTTAGGGAAAATAATGTGCTATAAGCATGGCAAGAAAGGTCACTTTGCTAGGCATTACACACAAGAGGATAGCTCAAGAGCTAAGTCAAGTAGAGATTAGATTGCATCCATCACTGGAGCAAGAGCTAACCAGTCAGTTTTCACCTTCACAGGTACGCTACCCTTATTGGATACTTCCTACTTGTTCTTTATTGATTATTTGTTTCGGATATTTGTGTGTTCTATTTATTGCTGTTAGTAACTGATAGTTTAAGAAGGAACCCTTAGGGTTCGAGTTGTTAGTAAGCTACCCTAGTGGGAGAGTGCGAGTTAGTTTGAGAGTAGGTCAAAGCATGTAAGCTAGATAGTTACAAATTTCTTAAATACGTTACCCACGCGGTTTTTGTGTAAGTGAGTTCGACGATATTCTAGTTACTTTAAGTTAAAGATTGAGACAATAAGCTTTTGGGGATCAAGGATATTATTTCGGAGAAGGTACATTGAAGAAGTCGATCTATTCGATAAGCTACTTGCAAATGATGAAAGGTTAAGTTTTTTAGGTGTCCTGAGTTAACTTTCAAGGACGAAAGTTCTTTTAAGGAGGGAAGATTGTAACAACATGAGATTTTAGGTTCTTTTAAAAATAATTATGTTTTTTTAATCGGGAAATTGACGGTCTAAATTTGACAAATTTGCCCTTTAAAAGTGCTAATTAGACTTAAAGAGTTAAGGGGAAAGAAGTAATTTAAGGGAATTAGGGTTAAAATTGAGAAATTTGAAGACAAAGGCATTTTAGTAATTTTTACCATAAAAAGACAAAATAGGAAAGGACGAAATTGGAATAGGACAAAAATCAATGATTGGGCTTCAAATACCCATTGTCAATCTTTAACCCTAATCAACGCTCCAATCATTATTTTCTTAAATTCTGCACCGCATGCTTCTTAAGATGAGGTTTTCTATGCAGCCGCCGTCCCCAACTCGTTGCCGATCAGTGTGGGCCAGGTGTGGTCGCGCCATCCACTCCCACACTCGAGGAAGGCTCTGCATTGGTTGACGCAGTCCATGTCAGCCCGTAGTGGCTAGCCAATCAACGTCGCTCGCAGCTGCAGCCAACCAGTGTCCTTCTTCCTTCAAACCAATTAGCGTTGACACACCAGTCCGTCATTGATTTTTTTTAAACATGTTTCTAGCCTTCAGTGGACCACTAGCGTCGATTGTGAGATCCGCTTCCGAACCTAACGAGAGCTGAGCCAATCCAGCGCCTATTCCGAATCTGTGCGCTCCTCTCAAACCTGATTTGACCTGTCCAAACTAGTTGCTTAGCCCATTTTCACGCTCCAACGAGTCCTACTCACGCGTCGTTGCCACTCGCCTCACTATTGTCATTCTCAATCGTCGTCGCTGGAGTCAACGTCTCCGGTGAGCGAAAAATTTCTTATCTTTGCCCCTAAGGTAATCTCATGTCCTGAGTCTATTTTTTAGGTTTTTAAGATTTAGTTCTCACCCGTTTGTCTTGTTTGAGCACTTTTAGGTGGAGTTCCTTTAGGGGCTTCTAGATTCGAGATCGAAGGGTCATTTCCAGCAGTTTTCAGTGAAGGTAATGGACTGTTTCCCTAGTATAGGATCGTTGTGGAAATTCTTGAACATGTATATAATTAGTTAAACATTGAATGACGTGCTTTACTAGAAATGGTTGATTCTTGAGTTTTAGAATGTCTTGTATGAAATTTTTAGGCCGTTACAACATGATTCCCAAAATTGTTTGCTTATATATTATTTCCTATATGTAATCGAGATAGTTCCAACATGTTTAGGTATGAGATTATGATGTTATGTTTATGGTCGGTTGTCCCAAAAGGGGGCTGTGACCGTTATTCTTGATTCACAAGTTTATTTATTACAAGATCTACCTCTTCAAGCAAGTATTCGAAGTCTAGCGACAACCAGATTGTTTCGGCTGGCTAAGATGCTCTCACACTAATATAGGTTACCGAGATTAAAGATAAATATTTGAGTTTCAAGATGAAGTTAATGTCTGAGTTTAACAAAATGTTTGAGCTAAAGATAAAAGATTGAGACATTGTGTAATCATATTACTTCGTGTTTCTCTAATTATATGTTCTTGTTAGATCCCGTGCTGGGACCCTTACTGAGTTTTCACGAACTCACATTTTCCATTGTGGATTCCCTCCAGGTACTCACGAGTGAACTGGGATGGCTGAGCTCAAGCTGGTGTAGCCATGGGCAAGCTACATTATCGTTTAAGAGGCTTTTATGCTAAAGTTATTTGATTTCTTGATTTAAGCATGAACATTAATTTCGAGGCCTGTTAGTATAGATTTATTTAATGTTTTCCTATTTTGCGGGTACCCTTGAATTCTTTTATGATTTTAAGTTATTTCAATAAATATTTAAATTTAATTACATGTATCTACGTGCTATATTATTTTTTTAAACCATGTATTAGAGGATAAGGCCCGTGGTTTAACTCCGAGTTGGGTCGGTCCTTACACCTTTATTCAAAAAAAATAAATATTTCCAAATATTTTAAACAAAAAAAATGAGCCTTTGGCCAGATTTGCAAATAAAAAAATTTGTTAAAACTCATTTAAGATAACTTCCCTACAAATTTAAATAATGTGTATAAGGAATGACTGATAAAGAATAAATAGATAAATATGCAATGACTCCGTGATGATCCTGCCAATTCCTCTCTAGCTAGCCACCTCGATATTGTCTCTACTTACCTAGTGAAAAACCATAATAAGCGTGAGTACACTCAGTAAAAATCCTCAATTGGGGTACAATATACACAGTCTAACTACACTAACAAGTAAATACATGCCCGACTGATCAGAACACACACAACACTAACTGGGTCATGAGATCATATGTTATATGAATTGGAGACACGTCCATGTCTCCCTTGTGAGAACCCTAGTGCACTTACCTCAAATAGTTGGCACATGAAACTCGTACATGACTTAGAAAACACATATATGCTGTCGTTTAGAGGCCCCGAGTGCGCTCACTCAACTAATGATTCTAAACATAGACAATGGGAGCCTTTCTTTAAGCACTCTAAACTTGTACGAATACACCACATGCGATTGTTGTCCCACAGAGAGGCAAAATACGGGAGATGAGCCCACAAAGAGGAACGGTAGAACTTTATATCTGGGGAGGATTGTTGTCCCAGTTAGAAGAGGAAAATATCATGGACTACAAGAATGAAGGCCTAAGGGGACGAAACTTTCTGTCGCCATAAGCAAGAAATTTCGTCGCCTTAGCCTAGGGCGACGGAAAACGTTCTGTCGCCTTATTCTCGTCGTCTTAGCCTAATGCGACGCAAAAAGTTCTCCGTCGCATTTTTGACCTCATTGGCGACAGAAGCTTCATTGTCGCCTCAAGGGTAACCTAAGGCGACGAAAGAATGCTTCTGTCGCTTTAGGTGTCTAAGGCGAGGGAGGTTGTCTCAGTCCCCTTAAATACCTAAGGCGACACAGCTCTTCCATCGTCTTAGGTAATCTGTTCTTTTTTAATGAATTAGTTTGTGATTCTGTTTTTTTAATGAATTAGTTTTTTATTCTATTTTTTAAATGAAAATTGAACTTCAAAATCCAAACACATGAAACATAAATAGAATAGACACTTAACATTGCCATAAATATCAACATTAAATACAAATAAAGTGTTCCAAATGAAATGTAAATAAAGAAATGTTTACAAAAAATCCAAAATATGAAATGTAAACTACTGTTTGATCCACTTTAACCTACAATAAGCAAAAATGATAAGAATATTAGAAGTTTCAATAGAAAAACTTGAAAATCGACAGCACAACACAAACTATAATATTTTCTAGAAATGTCCACAGCATGACAGCGTAGTTTTATTTACCCAAAAATTTTAAACCTGTAAAAACATATATTTCAAAATAGTGGTTATCTTTACTAGAGGATAGCCAAAAAAAAAAAAAAAAAATTCAAACAAGTTCTTAAACAAAATTTAAAAATTTAAGCCAGAACTTTACCTTTCTACTGAGATGACGAGCCACCGTCGTCGAGCCTTTTCAAAACCTCGGCTAGTTGGGCCTGAAAAATTACTTATGTTTTGCTCATCCTTGCTTGTGGTCTACCATCCTAGCTTGTGCTTCAGTCATTTGAGTCATTTGTTCATGTAGCTGTATATTTCAACAGTTAGAGCTGTCATTCTCTCGGCCATCTCATGTTGTGTTGAGGCAGCGAAACCCCTTAAAACTGAAGAGGCTTATCTTCCTCTTCTTTTTGGTGGCAAGTAAGTAGGGGCCTTAATTCCGTATGTGCACCTACCTAGCACTTGCTCACATATTTCTTCCTAGGTTAGAGGTGTTCCAGCTACATTCGATTCATCCCGCAATTTTATCATCTTCTCCTGATAAATAGAAACATAAAATTATATATAAATTTAAGTATAAAATTAATTTATGTTAAGTAGATAATGAACTTACATATGACTTCTTTGCCTGTTCATTAATCCAACGACCTTCAACTTCATCATCGTGTACTTTATAACGCATAGCCCTGAAGACTTCGATTAGATCCATCTCTTCTTCTCCCTCTGCCATTTTCTACATTCATAAACATAATAATTTAATTTCAATCACATAGGAAATAGAGTAATGAAAATGAAATAAATAAAAACATACATCTTCGATGATTTTCACAAAGGAAAATAGGCCGGTGTGATGATTGTAAGACAATTCTGCCCATGCTTTATTTCCCCTCTCAGTTTTTCCCTACCATTCCTATGACTCCCATCGACAGCACATGTATTCCCAATCTCTGATATCAGTTACTGTATGGTAGGGTTTATTGCGTCGCTCCTCGGAAAAATTATTCCTAAACTAAGAAACTCAAATAATTAAAATAAATTGAAATGTATACTAAACAAAAAAACGGTTCCTTCATAAAACATACCTGTAGTATTTACATTTTGTACGTATGGTTCTTCAGTATGTTCTGCATTGTATTCTCGATCGTCAAGCTCACGGTGTGATTATCCAAATCAAGTTCGAAATATGTCGATTGGAGTTTGAATATACATTGAAATGAAGTTAGTCATATATACTTTAAAAATCTATAGTACTGGACAAAAAAATAAGTAAGATGTTACTTTACCAGTAGTTTTTGCTTTACAAGTTCAATATCCGCCTCAGAAATCTCTCGTACAAGTACACAAACAGGAAACCACTCTCGCAAGTACGCTTATCTGGTTGCTCAGAGTGTTGGCTTATTTTTCTATTTCCTTCTTATTCCTTGAATTCCACCCTTATTCTTCCTTTCTTTCCCACTCTATTATTCAAAAGTTCTCCCATGGAATGTCCACGAGAGTGACCGGACTAGGTACTACTAGCTATTTTACAAATGTTAGTAACTAACTGAAAAAACATAACGTAAAGTAACATTGTTCATAAATTGTATTGCTTCTTGCTTCATGAGTCGAATCAATAATAGCGGGGAAGACTTCGTCATTTTCAGTGTCATCGAAGACAAAGTCCGCCCTACTTCTCAAACTAGCAGGCATAATGATAACTTACAAGAGTTAGCATCATATGTTTTGTAAGTCTAACCGAACCAACATAAAAAGTGCAGCACTAATAATGGAAAAGAAATAAAAAACTAACACTTATATGCCAGTAGTTTCAACATCCTCGACGTTGTCATTAATGAATTGATTTTCATCTTCCAATCATCATTAATCGCTTCATCTAATGTTGTCAGATCAATAATATCTAACCTATACAACTAGTTATCTTCTAAAGACTCCTCCACTCTATTTTTGTCTTCACGTAGTATTCATTCAGCCTGATTAATAGTTTGTCCACAACTTCCCCATTTTCAACTTCTGGGATATCCAATAAACTTTAATTATAAACTAGTTGAACAACTTTCCAATTTTTTCCATGCCTTAGATCGTTGATATACATAACTTATTTTCGTTAGCTGACAAGGATGAATGGCTTATTTTTAAACAAATATTGTGAAGTGATTATTGTTCTTAAACTCAAATGAGTGTGATATCTTCCTTTTTTATTATCCGTGTTATACCAGTCACATCTAA
This sequence comes from Cyclanthera cordifolia, assembly GCA_037832605.1. Taxonomy (NCBI): domain Eukaryota; kingdom Viridiplantae; phylum Streptophyta; class Magnoliopsida; order Cucurbitales; family Cucurbitaceae; genus Cyclanthera; species Cyclanthera cordifolia. The sequence continues at coordinate 15,822 of JBBMEG010026485.1, forward strand.
AAATCATTACTTATCTTGTACAACTAAATGATGCTTCTAATACTTCAGTAAGTACACTGTAATAATTGCTTGAACCGTCAAAAATACCACTTTCTCCATGAACCATTATTCCACTATTTTGTGTAACATGTCCCGCATCATTCATTATTGTAGTATAACGTACTCAATTTACTATACATGTTGTATATGACCAAAATCAGAACTAGGTTCCATATCCATTGCGCAAAGATCATCACACTTGTTTCCGCTCTTTCGTATTTCAGTACTTATTTTTTAAACCAATCAGGAAACTCTTGTTCGTGTTTTTTACATAAATCATTTGATATCTTTATAGTTGGTTGAATCAACTCCAAATGTTTACTATAACAAATGAAAAGAATAAACATTAATTATAGTTAATGTCACATAACTACTGAAAGAAAACAATCCAAAATACCTAAGAATACTTACGTAAGAAAAGTATTTATTTCGTCGCAATTATTTAGAATATACGAATGTACCCTCTTCATATCCAATGGATTTAGGGTAATATTCGATGTCTTGCCCAATAGTCTAACATTTTGTCTATATACCTCATACTCACCAAATATTTCAATATTTGGATTATGATCGTCATTTCTCTCTTGCATGTTTATCCCAATCTCAATCCCACTAAAATAAGATGAATAGAAGTTTAGAAACTCGTTCATCACATACACTTATGCTATACAACCTTCTGGTCTAGCTTTGTTCCTCAAATGAGCCTTTAAAGTACCTAAACTTCTCTCAAAAGGGTACATCCAACTGTAGTTATCTGGCCCAACAACCTTACATTCGTTCGATAAGTGAACAACTAAGTGCACCATAACGTCAAAAAATACTGGTGGAATGATTTTCTCCAATTTGAAAAGAATTATAATTTTTTCATCTTGTAGCCGATCTAATTCACTTACAGGAAGTGTCTTCGAACATAAATCGGAGAAAAATACATAACTCAACAATAGTAGTAGTTATATTCGATAGGGATAAGTCGTTGCAGCAGAATATGACAATCATGTGTTTCAAACCAAAAATTTTCCTTCGTTCACACTAATACAACATGAAATATTTGATCCAAAACTATCAGGAAATTAACTAATTTGATAAAGTTTAAAAATTCTACCCTCTCTTCACTTGTCAAAGTATAAGTGGCATGCGGTTTTTAACGAACTTGTCCCCTTGCTTATTTAAGTGTAAATCTTTTCTAATTTTTAGATCTTGCAAGTTCAAACGAGCGTTAAACGTATCTTTAGTCTTTCGTTCAATATTCAATACGATTCCAAGAAAGTTTCGCACATATTTTTTGCAATGTGCATGACATCCAACTTGTACCATAGTAATAGTTTTGACCAATATGGAAGGTCAAAGAAAATACTATTCTTCCTCCAATTGTTTTCAAATTGTTTCCTCTTCTTAACATGTTTACAAGGATGTTTACTCAGTACCGAAAAATTAATAGTACTTAGTTCGTTTAAGATCTCTTCTCCAACCATGATTATGGAGGTTCAAAAAGTTCGGGCTTCTCATTAAAAATTTTACTTTTGCGCCAACAATGATCCATTGGGAGGTATCGTCGATGTCTTGTATAAACAAGTTTGCCTCTAATTCTAACACTTGAAGTTTGTTCCTTACAAATATGACATGCTTGATAACCTTTCGTACTCCAACTAGATATTCGCCATACGCTGGAAAATCATTTATGGTCCATAGTACAACAACATGTAGTTTAAAGTATTCATCTTTATAGGCATCGTACGTTTGAACCCTTATTCCATAATTCCTTCAATTCATCAATCAACGGTTGTAAGTACACATTCATCTCTTTCCGAGGAGATTTTGGACCAAGAATTAGCAAAGACAAGATAAAATGCGTTTCTTTCATGCATTCCACGGTGGAAGATTGTATAGAACAATTGTTGCTGAGGTACTCAAATTCCCAAATAGGTTGAATCCGTCACTAGATAATCATAGCCGCACATTTCTTGAATCCAAAGCAAATAGTGGGAATTCTCAATCCAAATGTTTCCAACCTTTGCCATCTGCTGGATGTCGTAAGACACCAGGCTCTTCAATAAGCTTTTCTTTATGCCATGACATATCTAAAGCATATTGTTTAGAAGAAAACACTCTCTTAAGTCTTGGAATTAAAGGAAAATAACGCAACACTTTATGCATAATTTTTTTTCCTTTTTGGCTTATTAACTTATATCGAGACTCGCCACAAGTCGGACATCGATCGACATTTTTATACTCATCCCTATAAATTATACAATCATACTTGCAAAAGTGAATTGAGTCCTATGTTAACCCTAAATCCCGCAATTTTTGTTTCGTTTCAGAAAATGAATTAAGGATGCAAATATTAATATCACCAAATGCAAAGTTCAATAACTTCAATAACTGATCGTATGATTTATCGCTCCACTTGTTAGTGACCATATAGTATATAATTTTAACCAAAAAATGTAATGTAGAAAATCTCGTACATCCAGGATATAATTGATCAAATGCTTCCTTCATTAGAATATCAAACTTTTCCAATCGCTCGTTTTCTTCTTCAATACTTGTATTATTTGTTTCAAAATTCTGATTATTTTCTTACACAACTTCTGACTCTATACTTTCACGATTGATATCATTTAACATTTTCCAACATTTTATTATTGTTGTTGCGATTAGTGGACTCAGCGATATTCATTCTCTGTACCTGTACTTTCCTAACTCTTTTACGCTCAAGCCTAGATAAATCAATAGGGTCACCATCATATACCAAATTATCATACGATGCTAACATTCCATTTATCAATAAATGGCGTTTCTACAACTTTTAAGGTACGCCATGAACCATTCATACATTTCTTACAAAGGCATTGACTTTGGCCCAAATGATTCACATGATTCTTGGCCATTTCTAAAAAATGTTTAACACCTTCCGCGAATTGAGTAGACAATTTGTCACTATTTCTTAACCAATTTTTATTCATTTTACTCTGCTATTAATGTAGCACACTCTTTCGTTGTTCAACGAACAAGCCTACATGATTAGTGTAGACAAACAATTAGAGTGTTCTATATACCGATAATAAGCTAAAAAAATAAGAACTATTGAATTTACTTGTAATAAGCTATTGGATTACTAATTAGTAATCCAACCGTTCATGAAATTTATTGGATTCCAAATTTCTCTTCACATTTCCCATAATTCCTCTCTTTCTTATACTTCAAAACAAAGTAATTATAAATTTCTCTAATTCTGAACAAAGTAATCTAAACAGAGTTATCCATTAGAACTCCTATCTTAAATCCTAAACAGTGCAAACAAACAATTAAATATATTATAAGAGATAAATTATATAAAAATTCCATTCACCATGAATTTATATCTCCTTAAACATCAAATCATGCAAAACTCACATTTTTAATGAGTATATTTCAATTTAACAATTGGAATAATCACATCACAATAAGGCAGTTGATTTAAACCTAAACATAAACTAATTTAATCTAAGCTAAACATAAACCTAAACCTAAACATAAACATAATCTAAGCTAATTTAATCTAAACATAAACTAAATTAATCTAAACATAATCTAAACATAAACTAATATAATCTAAGCTAAACATAAACATAAACCTTTTATAAACATATTCATCTAAGCTAATTTAATCCAAACACAAACTAAATCCTAAAATTAACATATATAACACAACAAAATAATGAAATTTGGATTTGGATCAAAACCTAATTGAAAAAAAAGAAATAAACCTAACCCCGACAATTGATCTGAGAGATTGAGGTAGAAAATGAAAACGGAACCCCGGTGAGTTTAGGTGGGCGGCGAATGGTAGTGGTGGGCGGGGGAGATTTTGGGGGATTTTGAGAGTTTGAGGGATGAAAAGTGAGAAAATGAAAGAATAATCGCGATTCTGTAATCTATAACAGGGACCTAAGGCGACAGAATAATTTTCCGTCACCTTAGCTTGTTTTAAAAAATAAAAACAGCGAAGCTAAGACGACAGAAAAGTAAGCTTCCATCGCCTTAGCTTTTCGTTTATCCCAAAACTGAAAACAAAACGTCAAAAGTGGTCAGCCTAAGACGATGGAAGAAGGCTGCGTCGCCTTAACCTGTGGGCTAAGGCAACAGAACATCGCTTCTGTTGCCTTACCCTTAGCCTAAGGCGACTCTCTTTGTCTCCTTAGGCTAAGGGTAGGACAACAAAATCGATGTTCTGTCGCCTTAGCCACAGGCTAAGGCGACGCTTCCATCTTCCATCGCTGAAGCTTCTGTCGCCTAAAGCATTTTTTCTTGTAGTGATAGATATATAAGTGATGACAACCATCTCTATTGATATGAGACGTTTTGAAAAAAATAAAAAAATAAAGCCATGAGTCATTGTGCGCCATTTCTTGAAGCTAGTCGTTGAGCGCCAGCTCCGTCTATAGCGCTGCAACCATCCATGTGAGTCTGAGCCGCGCATAGCGCCTTTCTGAAGTACGACCTTGCGTTTTCCATGGACATTCCTAAGCTCATTTGTTCTCTATTTTTTATGCCTGGTTTTCTAACATTTTTTTGTAATTTGACTATCCCTAGTAATTGGTTATTTTAGTTTAAATAATTATATTACTAATTGGCTGTTATTGTAAAGGCTCGATCCCTAAAAGGGTCCCATCTAGGCCTTTACCCTAGATGTATGAGTAAAAAACACCTTTAAATTAGAGACGTGGTGAATAAATGAAATCGTAAAATAGTTCAATAAACTTAATGAAATAAGAGCATCGAGTTCTTAAAACACAAAATAGATATTCAAACAAAACAATCACATGTCTTTAAAATAGTAAATTAATGCAGAAGAGTAATAACAAAAATAACAGTATGAAACGACAACCCATGGTCTTCACAGCTCTTGATCAGCCATCCTGATGAAGTCCATGCGTGTTTTGTGGAAGTGCACATAGAAAATGAGTGAGTTATTAAACCCAGTAAAGATCCTTAACTTGGGGTCAATATAAGCATGAATGTGACAAATGGATATGAGTGCAGTATGACAGATAATGAAACAATGAATTGTTGTGCCTGGAAAATCCTAAAAGGGCTTCGCCAACCCGGTCTTGAGAAGGTACTTGATTGTAGCCTAGGCATCCCTTGCAAAAGGATTCGCCTACCAAGTCTACTCTTTAGGATACGACATATCTGCGCATCATTAATTTACCAATTTTCTACCAGATATGATCTTGAATATACAACATGTCTAGGCATCGTTGATTTCAAGAGCGCCAGCCAAGTCGTACAATAGAAGAATATACGTGGTCTTTCAAGGAACATTATTTTATGAAACAAATGGATGCAAAGTGCTTATTAATAGATTAAAATGTGCAGCATATATAACACGCTTGCTTATCATGAATACCTAGTGCATATCATCGAGATATACTAATCATAACATAGCTAATCACATATAAAATCCACAACATAACTAATCGTTTAATCAGGGAAAGTGTCAATCATAGAGCATAGTTCAGAAACATCAATGAATTACACCAAAATATCGCAGACATGCTCCTAATTACCTAAGGGAACCCAAGGTAAGGATATGTTTCTCTTACCTTGGCCAATATCAACTATGATTGCTCAAATGTGCTCTAACCACGACTTTTAGAAGTCTTCGAAACAAAAACTGAACAAAACAGGGTTAAGAAGTCAGAATTAGCACCTAAAATCATTAAAATTTAACTCAGAGCATCGAAAATACCCAAAATGCACTATCTATAACTTTTCCACCGACCAACGATGAGTGTCCGGACGGCAACGCGTGATTTAGATGCATAGGGGAAAAATGTGGCAGGCTCAAAAAGTGTGGCACACAATGTGTGGTGGAAATAGGTTCACAATGCGCTTCATCAAGTTCGAGAGACACTGCCGTTCAGATTGGTAGTAGATCTACAGCGGCGCTGACAAGGAGGTGACAGCTGCAGGTGATTGTTAGCAAGGAAAATGAGCGAGGCCTCTGACTCCACGAAGACGAGGGCGAGTCACGTGTGAACACCTGGTGCTTCCTCGCTTAATGTTGTTGATGGGAAGACGAAGCACGGTGCACGAAAACATTGATGGAGGTGGTGCTATCTCTGTTACTGTCGGGCATGACAGATGCAGTCAATGATTTGTGAGGTTGGGGGTGTCCGAATATGCAGAGAATAAGGTTGCAGTGTGAATTTTCACAAAAAACAAACAACTATTACATAAATGATGACCTAAATGATATTTTGTCTTTAATATGAGTCCAAAACTGGCTGGAAATTTACCAAAGTGCCCATAGGGCTAAAATAGACATTTTTAGCTCATTTTTCTTAATTCCAAATTTACCCTTCTTCGGATTTAACTTATTGAAGTACTATTAAGCCCAAATTTAAATTGAAATAAATTCTCAGGAGTCTCGATAATTCTAAAACTAACCTTTAAGATGTGGGGAGAAATATCGAGCTATTACAATATTCCCCTTAGAAAACTTTCGTCCTCGAAAGTTGCCTAAGGTAGGAATAGCTCCATGTAGTAGGAATGAAACACAATCAATTCTTCTGGCTCAACTAGCTGAGCTTTTGAAGAGGCCCGACGACGGTGGCTCGACATCTATGTAAAAAGGTAAAGTTCTAATATATATCATTGTAGCGATTCTTAATCATTAGAAACTGAATTTATTTAAATTTTGTTATGCCTATCTTGCAGTAAAGATAGCCACTATTTTGAATGTATATATGTTTTAGCAGGTTTAAAATTTTTGGGTACATTAAAACTACGCTGTCAAGTTGTCGAAATTTCTAAAATATATTTTAGTTTGTGTGTTGTGTTATCAATTTTCAAGTTTTTCTATTGGAACTTCTAACATTCTTATCATTCTTGTTTATTGTTGGTCGAAGTGAATCGAACCCGCAGTCCATCTCTAGTGTTACCTTCATTTCATTTATTATGAGCTTTCAAAGTTGTAAACATTACTTTACATTTCAGATTTTGGGACTTTTTGTTATCATTAGGACCACTTTATTTGTATACAATTTTGATATTTATTACTATGTAAGTATATATTCTGTTTATCTTTTATGTGTTTGGATTTTGAAGTTGAATTTTCAATTAAAAAACACAATCACAAACCAATCCATTTAACAAAAAAAAAGAAAAAAAAAAGAATACATAAGGCGACAAAACTAAGGCGACAGAAGTAAGCTTCTGTCGCCTAAGGTCACCCTGAGGCGATAGTGAAGCTTATGTCGTCGATGATGACCAAAATGCGACGAAAAATGTTGTGCATCGCTTTAGGCTAAGGCAGCGAGGATAAGGAGAGAGAGCTGGAGATGAAATAATTTTAGTCGCCTTAGGCATGCATTCTTCTAGTGGTTGAATCAGCTATTGAATCAACACTACTACAAAAGAGGGAATAGGTGACGGTCAATCCAAATTTTTTAAAAAAAATACAAATATATGGTGTCGGTCACTTTTTGTGTCGGACATTTGGTGTCGGTCTAGACAATTGGTGTCGGTCAGACCAACACCAAATATGACTGACACCAAACCAGCCCAACCGACACTAAATATGACCGACACCAGAAGTGTTATTGAAAAATCGGTCCAAAATACTTTTGGTGTCGGTCTGACCGACACAAAAAGGTCGACCGACACCAAAAAATCTTCGGTTTTATTTTTCAAAACTTCAGTTTCGATCTCTTATTTCTCCCTAATTTTCTTCTGCTTTCTTTTTCATTTCAACCTTATTTCTCCCTAATTTTCATCGAAACCCCACCCCATTTTCAAGCTTTTTCTTCTTCTCTTCCCAAAAAACTCCATTACTTTTCTTCTTCTTCTTCTCGGCTTTCTTTTCTCCTTTACCCTCGGCCAAAAATCTCTTTTCAAGCTTTCTTCTTCTTCTTCTTCATTTTCGGGCTCTAACTTCTCTTCCATCGACTACATTTGAAAGCTACTAATTTCTTTGTTATTTTTTTGCTATTTTTGCTATTTTTTAGTTTGTTATAGTTTATTTATTCCATACCTTGAAAGCTATGGAATAAAGGAAGTGTTGGTGTTGGTTTTGTGTGTTTCTTTTC
>JBBMEG010026556.1:0-23877 GCA_037832605.1 Cyclanthera cordifolia
TAAGTTTACTTAATTACTCATAAATATTAAAAGAAATTGTCAAGGCTTATACCTTAATACTTTTGTTGGATGAATTGTACTTTTGACTATTTGTTGATCGATGTACTTGAATTTCCACTCCACTTTATATTCGATATCGTTAGTTATGTTGTGTACATCAAACCTCATTTATATTTTACCTTAGAACCACCATGTGAACTGAATAGAGTAACTTTGTGTTTTCTTTGATCAGGGAAGGAATCCATGTAATGCTGGAGTGTAGAATAAATTACTTTGGGATTTGATGGAGGATGCTTTTGAAGACAAAAGAACAACAACAATGCTGCAGGTTTTGTGATTTTATGTTCAAATTGGAACCCCAACCACAGTGCTAGTCATTAGTTGTACACCCTCTTCACACACATATATTGGCTGTATATCTTGTTTAAAATGTCAAGAACATTTGAATTTGCTGATTGCTCCTTTAAATGGTGTATAAAATGTTTTAGTGATTAGGATGCATATTACACTGTTCTCTTTCTTCTCCTAGATTTCAGGATAATATATTTTCTCTGTAGTTGTCGTCCACTCAGCTCGAACCTCCCGGCATGGATGGATCGAGATTTTCTCAGATTTTTTTTGTAGGCGAGCTTCAACTTCAAGGGATTAAAACTATGTTCATGGACGTGACAGGAATTCTATGGTGTGATATTTGTTTTAGTAATTTGGGTGTTTGGATGAGTTTACACGAGTGTTTATTTTGAATTATTAGAAATGAGGAGTTATTTTGAGTGATTTTGAAGTAGTAATAACTCATTTAGATTGAATTTAAAGAGCGATTATAAAAGCTAATTAATAATAGCTTCAGAAAACTTAAACAAACAAACAACTTAAAAAAAAAAATGGTGTTTAGCAAGAGAAAATTTTGAGTCATATCAAGTCATGACCTATTTTATTTTTGTTTAATTCATATATCTATTTGTTTGGATTAAAAATGGCTCAATTTTGGCATGACTTAAATTGATTGGTTGGAGAATAAAGATTCTTTCTTACAATACTTAAAAAAAGAGTTTTGCTTCCTTGTACCTAAGATTAACTGCCATTATTTTAATATTATTGTTATTGTTAATAACAAACCCTACACAAATAAAATTATATTTTAAAATAATTAAAGAGTTAAATACTAAATTTCACTATGGAATTCATGAGATTGTATTGAATTTCAATCAATTATTTCTCCACTGCACATCAAAAACAAAGACTAATAATAACAGTCAGTAATTATCAACTGTAATCGTACTTTAGTTTAAGACTCATTAATCAACTGTTAATATCATCAACAATCCGATGCTCATTTTAAAAACTACTTTTGCCTGTTAGACAATAGTTTAAGGGTAATGACTAACAATTCATCTGTAATAGCTCCATAAAAGCTTCAAACAACTGGGATCAACAACCTTTATTGGTATAGACTTTTCGGTTGAAACAAAAAACAAAGTTACAAAGATTTATACTATTTCTTTATGTCAACAAATCTTTGTAACTTTGTTTTTTGTTAGTTAGTTTAAAAAATATTAGTTAGTTTAAGTTAACAATCAATGACTTTTTATTATGAGTGTTCAGATAAATCGACAACCTAAACTAGCACAACCAAATTTAATACTCAAACACACATGATTTGGGTGAGTTGATGGATTTACCAACTCAAAATTTTGGATTCATCAATAAAATCTCCTTAACTCAACTTCATGTACACACTACTTTTTATGTCTTGAACATGGTAAGTACATAAAATAAATGATAAACAATAATTAAAAGAGAAATATATTAAAAAATAAATTTCAACACCAAACTTACTATTAATTAATTAAAAAAAAGCTAATATTAGCAGATAAAAGTAATTCATAAGTTAAAAGTACATAGATAAAAAAATTACAATAAAACTATTAATATTTTTATAAAAAAATAATTGAGGATATAAATAATTTATAAAATTTTTATAGCCAAGATTATTTTGAAACTTTTTAAAGTTTATGGACATATTTGAAACAAAATTTTAACGATTTTTATCTAAATTTAATGGTAAGGGCATTTTTGAAACATTTATAAAATTCAAAGACATTTTGAAACTTTTGAAAGTTAAAATGTAATTCAAAAGTTTTTTTTAGTACAAATTAGGGGAAGGGAACCACAAACCCTCCATAGGGGACTCGATGCGCGCTAATGCATCTCTAGTGCCAGTTTAGCTATGTGTGACAATCATACTTGTCCAGTGCGTATTAACATAGCCGCATGTTCGTTCAACGCCGTTTCATCATGCTTTTATGTTATTTTGTCATTATCGCATGTTAGGATAGTTTCCTTCATTTTATTCTAAGTGTTGACTCCTCGCCATTTTCATATGCAAGAGTGTCACATCAATTATGTGCCAAAATGTACTATAGGGGGTATGACTTCTTGAAGCTTCATTTCTATCAAGTTATATCTTGAATGCAATATAGTTAAAGTGGTCCTTATTGTATTTCCATATAGCTTTTCAAAGACAAAACGTATTTCCAAATCTTCTTTCTCGTTTTTTTTCAAAAACCTTTTCAAAAGGCCTGTGATAGAGGTTGTACCAGTTGTGCCATCTGCTTTGCGTTTTTGTTTGGCTAACTTGCTCGTCGGGTTAGAGCAAGTGCCCATAGTCGTCATTCCGCTGCCTCATAAATGCGACTGTGATAAGTGGTATCAGAGCCTCATTTGCCTCCTTTATAGTGACAATGAGTTCACCTGCGATAGATCAGTGGACAAGTCCCATGTCGATTGGCTGTACCTGGAAGAACAGATGGCCGATCTTGTTGGAATGCGGGAGTATGTCCAGTTCTTGGATTCTCGCCTGAATGAGATTGCTGCCAAGGCTGACACGGTTGATGTGGTAGCTGACCACCTAGATAGGATGCCCGTCCAAGAGTTGATGGTGAGGGTATAGACCCTTGAAGATAAAGTCACATGGTCTGATGACAATAAGTATGGAGAAAGCTCGTTAAGCTGTGTTATCCGCATAAAGAAGGGCGTCAAAACTATTGAAGCATGCAAAAGTAATGGCTCGGATGGTGTCTGAGCTGTCAGAGGAAATGAGAGATGTCATTGGCATCGTCAGGACAGAAATAACTGATTTGAATGCTCGAGTTAATCTCACCACGAGCGTAGTGGGAAATTAAGCCTCAGCTGGAGGTGTCATTTAAGCCATTAAGGTCAAGATGCCTAAACCGAAGCCCTTTTGTGGTGCTCAAGATGCAAAAGCTTTGGAGAACTTCATATTTGATATGCAACAATATTTCAAGGTCACAAATACAGTGACTGAAGACATGAATGTCAGATTAGTGACAATGCATTTGGCGGATGATGCCAAATGGTGGTGGAGATTGCGTTATATGGACATCCAAGAAGGAAGATTTACCATTGATATATAGCCGGGAGTTGTTGAGACAAGAATTGCACTCACAATTTTTCCTTGAAAATGTTGAAGTTCTTGCAAGACGCAAGTTGGGAATGTTGAAGCACACTGGAACAATCAGAGAATATGTCAAACAATTTGCGTGGTTGATGCGATATCTGAGACATGACAGCGAAAGACAAGGTTTTTAACTTTGTCGAAGGAATTGAAGGTATTAGAAAAGGCCAAGCTCTACGAGCAGAAAGTAAAAAGTTTGACCGAAGTATATGACACCGCAGAGAGACTATTTGATTTGGTCAGTGAACCAATAGAGGAGAAGCCTAAAGAGCGAAGAGAAAGTATAACCTCTTTGTACCAAGATAGTAGAGATTTTCAACCAACCTCTCCTAAAAGTTAAGGAGGAGTCTGACTGAGTTGTCAAAGTGGGGAACGTAAACCTTCCTCGTCTAAAAGTGAAAACTCGTGGCAAAGGCAGCATCACTTTACAAAGAAAAGCCATAAATCATGCTTCTTATATGATGAACCTCGTCATGTGCACGAGTGTGCTAGTTGAGAGATCGTTAAAGATTTTAAGATTACTCTCGAGACAAACAAGAGACTTGAAGTTGAGTCGGCCAAAGCTATAGTAGCCGAGGTCGAGAAAGAGGAAACCAAGGTGATCCCTCGAGTAGGGATCATAAGGTATTTGTCTCCCTTTCGATATAACAAAGGCCTAGCCGAGAGTCGAGACAAAGTGTCTTGCAAGAACGTCCATCATTGGTTAAAAAGGAGACAACATGAGTATAACCCCACGAGAGAGTGGAAGTATAAACAAAATGGAGTACCAAATCATCAAAGTGATGCAAAAGGTACGAAAGTAGTTGGGTCAGTCCAAAGAGACACACCAGTTAATCCAAATCCGACAGCACGGTTCTTATGGTGTCGAAGACAGTAGTACAACGACAAGTTCCAAGACAAGAAGGCAAGAGCCTCCAGACAAGTCATGAAGCATCATGTTCGTCAGTCCCTTTTGAAGAATTCATTTGCAGTGTTAGCTGAAGAAACTGAAGTAATGGACACAAGTCAACTCGTACAAGAGTTCTTCGACAAGTGGAAGAAAGTTGTAGGGATTGAGGCCCGTTGGGACCGCAAAACAAGTTGCTCATACGATCGCTGAGCTCGGGCAAAGTTGGTTGACAGGGTCGTCAACTGTTTAAGTGGGGGAGAATATGACAGTCATGCTTGTCCACTGCGTGTTGCACATGGCTCCATGTCCGCTCAACCTCATTTCATCATGCTTTTATGTTATTTTGTCATTATGGCATGTTTGGATAGTTTTCTTCATTTTATTCTAAGTGTCGCCATATGCAAGAGTGTCACATCAATTATGTGCCAAAATGTACTATAGGGGGTATGACTTTTTGAAGTTTCATCCCTACCAAGTTATATGTTGAATACAATATAGTTGAAGTGGTTCTTATTGTATTTCCATGTAGTCTTTCAAAGACAAAACATAATTTCGAACATTCTAATTTCTTCATTTTTCGAAAACCTTTTTACGAGGCCCGCGATAGAGGTTGCACCAGTTGTGCCACTCGCTTTGCATTTTCGCTCGACTGACTTGCTCGCCGGGTTGGAGCAAGTGCTCCACAGTCGCTATTTCGCTGTCTCTGAAGTGCGACTGTGAAATTATGCTCACTTTGACAAATATAATTCAAAATGTTAGAAGTATGTTTGATAATTTTAGTCTAAAATAAAATGATATAATTTTGTCATAAATTTGTCCCCACCGTGTAATCGTAAAATAAGGGATTCCACTAACGAACAACTACCACGTGTATTCCATAATTCATTGCATCATCTGGATATCAAGTCCACTGAATTCGCTTTTTCTTCATGTAAAGATGAGCTTCGGTTTCATTTTCGTTTTCACATTTCCGTTTCTTAGTACCGTTTCCACTCTTCTGTTTCAGAGCCTTTTCCCGCCATCCGCCGCAGATTTCAGAACTCCGGCCGCCGCTCTCCGCCGCCCTAGTGAGATTCTGGGCACAATTGATAGTCGGACCACAAAATTCCACTCGAAGGTGAAGTTAAATAGTTTCGATTTTGTATCCTCTTCTTTACCTTCCCTTAGAGAACTGGTTTTGATTTATTGTAACTTTTTTTTTTTTTTTAACCAAATTTGTTTGTAGAAAAGAAAGGATGGTGGTTTTAACAACTAAATGGTGTGGGCAAGGAAATGCCTCGTTTCCACTGCTTGCTAACAAGAAATTTAGTTCATCGAGGTATATATTAATTTATGGTTAATCATAATTTTAGTCTTAATACACTTTCTTAATGTCAATTTTCTTAACTTTCTGTAATATAAACTATGTAATCATTTGTTGTTAAATTTTTTTATTCGTCATCAAATAAGAATATAAATATTTTGAAAAACTTGATGTTGTATCTCCTACTTGTGATTTCAAATAATTTTTCATGTCGCCATCTACTTACAAAGGTAAATGAATAAAAAGACAAGCCTATCTTAAGTTTTTGTTGAATAATATGTTGAGAAAACGAAAAGTTTTATGATTGTGATAGGATATTTGAAAGCTTAAAGATAAGTACAGACAAAAGAAGTGTTAAAACTATCGGTGATCCGCCTAGTGTCTAGTGATGGAGAGAACTTTGAAAAATAAAAAAAGTAACGAGTTCAATCTATGATAGTCACCTACCTAACGATTAATTTTATACAAATACAGTAAGATAACACGTAGGTTGTTCCGTGAGAATCGTTAGCCCGGACACTTGGGGATTTTAGAGAAAAACAAACAAATAAACTCAGTCATGAGTGTCCTCTCATGTTTTTGTCTCTTTCTCTCTCTCTATCTCTCATGTTGTTCTTTCTCTCTGTAATAGAGGCAAGCAATCCTTTCAATTTAGTTTTGTTGATTTGAATTCTTCATTTTTCTTAAGTGCAGAGGGAATATGAGTACTAATCTATATTATCTAAAGACACTGAACAACCAAGGATGGCAACATAGTGATGAAGTTTTTCACTTTCTTGTTTAATTCGTTTCTCTTTTGGATGCCAAACAATAACTTTAATGATAAGTTAATCCTTCTACCAATCCCTTTGAATGAAGATATTAACATCATTTGAATTCATTTCTTGTACTTTCTTGATTCCTGATAGAGGATTCATTTATAAAATTATATGTTACATATTATTTTGGCTCTTAAAGTAGCAACTTTAACTCAGGAAGAAATTTGAAGTGATCAAGCTATCTAAGGCCACCAATTCTGAGACTAATATCAAGAGGGCTAACTTATCTGTTGCAAGGAAGGAAAAGGTCAAATTGCCGAGTTACGGCGACCGAGACGGAGCATATCATATAAGCGAATTCTTAAACCACCCTTCAGGAATTGAAGCAATGCTTAACAAAAATGCCTTGAAAAGTTTTCAGTTACTTGATGCTAACACATACAGGTCCCTTCCTTCCCTCTGTCTAATTTGCTAGTAGCTACATCCTATCAGTAATTTACCCTATTTAGTCCCTATTGAAGAAAGTTAGAATTACAATTTAGTCCATATGGTTCTGTTGATTAATTATGTAAATCACCACTCTCACTTATGGACTTAGAAATGTCCTACAAGTGGAATTAATTTTAAATGGAGAAAAAAATGACACGACATGGATTCGAATTCAAGATCTCATGCCCTGATATCATGTTAAATTATGTAAATCACTAATCAACTTAAAAGCTTAAGCTAGTAGGTTTGAGTAAATTTAATTATATCAACTAATAGTTACTTATCTCACACTCTTGTCATTAAACACAAAAATAAATAGTTTCTAGGTATTTTATTCACGAACAGTTACGAACGATGGACTGTTTTTTATATTTTATCAGACCTTGGAAACTAAATTGTAGATTTCTTCAAACCATAAAAACTAAAGTCTAGATTTTCTAACCATAGAGACTGAACTATAACTTTCTTCACGTAGGGACTAAATTTATAATTTACCCTAATATTTATAACACGGATATGATTTTCTCTTTTTGTCTCTAATGGCTCGAAGTCGTTACCTTAAGGAGCATTCTTTTCCATAAACATTGAAAGTACTATTATTATGATTAGTGTTTTGTTTTTGTAGATGCACTCTCCCAAAATTGCAACTTCTGAACTTTGAAGCTGCCCCTACACTAGATTTACGAGTGATCCGGACCGAGAAAGATTTTACCGTCGAGATGATTTCATGCAAGGTGGGAGTTCTAGTCTCTCTGAATGAGTTCTTAGGTAGAAACAGCTACTACTTATTTCCTTCAAAGTTTCTCTTAGTTGTAGTGAGAAAAATTCGAGTTTTATGCCTTACATTAATAATGTATTTGGAACACATTAGATACAATTCAGCAAGTATGAAAACAAATACGAAAGCAACCTTTAGAAAACTTGTAGAAGCCAAAGCGAGTATAGCTTAGCAGGCACTAGTCATACATTAGGGTCCACTCGATTAGTGGTTCGAGTCCCCATAGTACCTTCTATGTAGGGTTTGTTGTCTCCTTCCCCCAACTTACATCGAACCGATCTATTAAATCGGTTTGGTTCAGTTTAATTTTGTCCATTTTCGATTTTTCCTTTCACCTCTACAAATGACCACTAAGCGAACTCAGAACGTACTTTCACTAATGCACCCTTATATTATCTCTAGTGACAAGTTGTGGCAGTTTTGGTAACATTTGAAATTTTATTTGCAGTTTGAAGGTTCAGAATTAGTAGAACGCCAAAATGAACATTTTTCAGGTAAACTGAAACACTGCTACTATTTTATTTCTGAGAATATCGTATTCATTTGTTAATTATCTCATGAGCTGAAACACTTATCCAATCAATTGGCCTTTCAAGTGATCATTGGTTTTTAAATGTGCAGCTTTGATGATTAATCACTTAACATGGGATACAGTTGGTTCAAATTCGTTTCTGGAAGTTGATGTCAAGTTGAATCTGTCTCTGGAGGTTCTAATCTTATCCATATCATATATGAATTCTGGCATTTTTTATTTTCTTTTTTCTTTTTCTTTTATACTACTCACTCACAAGCTAAGAACTACGGACAAGAGCACGACACAATACGAATACAGAGACATACCATTATTTAAAAATATAGGATACCAATACGTCCGGATATATTATATATTATTACTTTTTATGACTATTAAAAGATCACATCCAAAATATTTTAATTTTTTACCAACTATAAAAAATAATTAAAATAAGGATGAGCATGAAAACTTAACTAACCTTTAAATTTAACCCACATAATTAGTCATACGAGTCCATTTAAAACAACAAAAAACACAATCTCACTATTTTTTTTAAATATCTTTGAATGCCTACTAAAATTCCACAAACAATATCTTGTTGTCATACTTTTAATCACTTGAAACAAACAAGCCTTAAGTGGTGTGTCTGTGAAATCTTCGAAATAAAAAAAAAAAATAATAATCCCACGAAATTTCGAATGTTAGACATATATCTGAAGAGTATCGGAAAGTATATTGGTATTAGATACGTGTTTCACATGATTACTTAGTCAGAATCAAAGTGTCCCTACTTTTTCTATTTTATATTTAGTTATTATTTTGGTTCCTCAACTATCATCAAAGTTTAATTTCAGTCTCTCAACTTTCAAAAATCCAATTTTAATTCTTGAACTATCATTTTAGTCCCTAAACTTTCAAATTTCATTTTTAGTTTTTGAACTTTTTAAAAAGTTTAAAAAGAGTCTTGGTGTTAAACAAAAAAACTTAACCATAGTAAAAAAAAGTTGATGAAGTGGCAAAAAAATAATAATAAATAAATTGTTATCACCTTCTTTCCAAATCTCACATCTCTCTGTGTTCAAAAAAAGTTTAAAAAAAAGTTAATTATTATTTTTTTTTGCCACTTCATCAATTTTTTTTACTATTGTTAAGTTTTTGTTTAATGCAAGGACTATTTTTTAACTTTTTAAAAAGTTCAAGATAAAAATTGGACATTTGAAAGTTTAAGGACCAAAATAAAACAAAAATGATAGTTCAAGAATCAAAATTAGACTTTTGAAAGTTGAGA
This sequence comes from Cyclanthera cordifolia, assembly GCA_037832605.1. Taxonomy (NCBI): domain Eukaryota; kingdom Viridiplantae; phylum Streptophyta; class Magnoliopsida; order Cucurbitales; family Cucurbitaceae; genus Cyclanthera; species Cyclanthera cordifolia. The sequence continues at coordinate 9,495 of JBBMEG010026556.1, forward strand.
GATCAAAATGAAACTTTGATGATAATTGAGAGACCAAAACCATGTTTTGAAACCATACCCTTTCTTAAATTCTCCCCAATTATTTTCCATTTACTCATTGACTCGACCCCTTCAACGCTTTTAAAAAATCACAAACCTATTGACATAAACATAAGAAGTTGAATACCATGTTTAGATACAAATTTCAATTTTATGTCTGATAACAAAAATACTAAATATGTCAAAATTTTAATAGACTCAAAGTGAGAAGTTCATGAACCAATTTAACATTTTTAAAGTTAGAAGACTTATTGGATACAAAGTTGAAAATTGAACGCAAGATATATTTTAATCTCTAAGTTTTGAGTATAGTTTCTATTTGGTCCATATAATTCAAAATCAAACATTTGTGCCCATGAAACTCAATTTAGTAATTGATATATATAAAAAAATCATTTGGCCAAAGTGAATATAGATCAGGTACATCAAAGATGCACTAGTATTCGTTCGATATGTGGTTCGAGTTCCTCACCTGCAGTATTGTAAACTCACATCTCATAAATATCTAAATAGGAAAACATGTTTTTGTAAGATCATATTAATGGAGATAAGATGCTTAATTCTTATTTTCCAACATAACATTCCTGTTATCTCATTTACACACTCTATGTTCGTGTTTGCTATCTAAATAGGAAAACATGTTTTTCTAAGACCATATTAATGTAGATAAGATGCTTAATTCTTATTTTCCAACATAACATTCCTATTAACTTATTTACACACTCTTTGTTCGTGTTTGCTCGTTCCTTGTCTTATATTTACTCTACTGGTGTATTTACATGTTGAATAGTAACTTGAATAGGCGAACATAATTCTTGGTTTTCATGCAGATTTATACACTTCCCTTCACCTTGATGCCTACAGCTTCTGTCGAGAATCCAGGGAATTTGTGAGTCTTTGATTATCTACAAACTTTAATTCAACACATTTATTTTCTTTTTTTGTTTAATAACAAAATTGATGATCTGATCATCGACATACACTCATGTCAATTTAGTTATTGCTCCTGTTGGCTTTGAGTTAACACTTAACAGCAGAGATGTTTAATTTTTCCACGAGCCCCATAGGGACCCACCCTAATAGGATGAAGAATCTCTGATTAGGCTGGGAATGTAGGAGTGAATGAGATGAAAAATTTACGAGTTAAACAGGATGGAAACGAAGAATGTATTCTTCGTTCCCGATTCTCGATTCCCCGCCTTCTTTGTAAATTATATAACATTATTTTTATTTCATTTTATTCATTTATATACATAAAATTCTAGAAATGTTTTTGTGGATGATTATTTTTCTTAAATAAGTAACTATCTAAATGACATTAATAAACATTTGTCTTAGCTACTGAAAAAATTAGAGAGTTTATACTAATTTGGAAATAAGAAAATAAAAGAAAAAAATAATAAATGAAGAAACTTGATTCCAGGTTATCCCTCGTAGGAAATCCATGCTCCATTCTCCGCAAAATTTAACGTTGAATTTCGAGAGGATGAAGATCAAAAACAGGAAACTGGATTTGTTTTTTAGTGTGGCTATTCATCGTCATTGTTGTGTTTTGCACCATATTTTATGAGTTTTGATGACACAGGATGTTACAAGCTGTTTTGGACAACCTTGTGCCATTGCTGCTGCGGCAATTAGTGCAAGATTATGAACACTGGATGCGTCTGCAGATTGATAAATCCCCTGTTTCCATCACTTGATGCAACTGTCAACTTTTAAAACTACCCTTCCATTTTAAACCTACCAGAGCTGAATTCAACAGGTTTGAGCACATTCTGCCATTAAATTGCATTTAATATTAAAAAAAAAAAGAGACAAAAAGAAGAGGAATATTAAGAGAGGCTATTTGATTTTTCTTTTGTACGAGGAAGTTTACATTGTTTACTAAGATTGGATTCTATGAAAGGGAATTAGTTAGTTCAACGATAGTGAAAAGTTTCGGATTTTGTTTGATTGTGATTTGGAAACGAGGGGTTTAATGGATAATAGTGTTTGCATTTAGGAGGAAAAGGAAAAAAAAAAAAAAAATCGAAGTTAGCAAAAAATGATTTAATGAACTTAAATTATTAACTCAAAACTGAGATTATTTATTTTTAATACAAATTGGGGTAAGCAATATCGATTTTCAGGATCAAACTGTGACGCTGATATTGAATTAGATTAACATTGCGTCACTAACCCTTTCGATCTCAAAACTGAGACTTTTTTTTTTTTTTTTGATTTAAAGAAAAACATATAAACTTCAATCAAGTGAAATTGAATAAAAATAATCAAGTGAAATTAATTAAAAATAATGATCGTTAAAGTGAAATTGGATGAAAATAATTATAGTTGAAATGCTTTGGTATATAAGAAATATTTATAAAAAGTTGTTATAATTAAAATACATATGTCAGAATTTCCTATCTACAACAAATGTCGTTAAATTTATCTATATTATATTATTTGTTACGGTACTTGTAATATGTATGAGACTTGATTTTGGTTTTCTAAGTTAGAAAACCTATATTTGGTTCAAGTTTGTTTTAAGAATTTTGAAAATTTGTATTTGGTATAAAAGAGTTGAGAAAAACATACAAAAATATATATATATATATAGAAGAGTAAATTTTAAATTCAGTCTTAATGGTTTTAAAATATAAAACATAGTTTCTATGGCTTGGAGACTTGAAACGTTGATCGAATGGATGCTAAGGCATCAATAGTATCAGCTAAGCTATGAAATTTTAAATAATAAATTTTAAATTTTAAAATCATATGAATTGAATTCTAACTTTTATCAAACCATAAGACTAAATGCGAAATTTACTCTAAGATGAAATTAGTGTTTTATATTTAGTAGACAACCAGAAGCAATAATTCAATTTCCACTCAAGTGAATCAACAATCATGAAATTATAAGTTCAAATTCCTCACCTAAATGGTTAAGAAACGTTATGTATTTGGTAAAGTAGTCACATACTAATCATACTGTACATTTTACAATTCTACGGGACCATTTTGCAAAAGGAGAAATAAGACTACCATTTCATCAGCATGCTTAAGAAAAAAAAAAATTAAAAAAAAAAAAAAAAAATATATATATATATATATATATAAAGAAAATATAACGAAAGAAAGAGAAAACTCCAATAAATTAAAGTTGAAAGGTTTTACGAAGACATTATAATCGTTACTCATACAATCCACATTCCAACTAGTTATTACTAAAGCTCACTTTCAAAATCACTTAAAATAACGTGCCATTTCTAATTTCTCAAAATAATTTCGTGCAATTACTCATCCAAACACCCCCATTAGATCTCTAGTTATTTAAAAGAGACTTGTAAATATATAAAAAAAATAGTTGAGCTTGTTTAAACTAAGTAATGTAGTAAATGAATAGATGCTAAGACATCTCCGAAGGCTTTGGGATCGAGGTATCATTAGCCAAAGAAGATCCTGGCCAATCCACGTGGCCTGCTTGACAAACGTCGGCGACGGAGACATTGTAAATTGGTCCGTGGGCATCACAATCAGTTTTCTGTCCTACTACAGGTGCTGCGACAACCTTTACCAAGTCCGAACAATTGTCGGCCACAAGATCCGTTGGTCTATAATATTCACCCTAGTCCACAAGAACAAATCCTCCATGGGTACTGTCCACTTCCCCACCATTCAGTTTTTTTTTTTCTTTTTTTTTTCTTTTATTAAAAAACCAGGACTCGTTTCAAACCTCAATATTAGATTTGAAAGCAAACTGAATATCGAATATTGGGATACCAAAAAAAGAGTTGTGTATTTGGTAATGTATTGGGACACCCAATAAAATCTTGTGAACCTGCTAGAATTCACTTTTGTCTGTTATTCCTCCTTTTTCAGATATAAAGTTTGGTTGAATGAGATAAGAATTTCAGTAGAAATGGAAATCAAGGCTCCTTGTCTATGCAAACTAACTTGCTTACACGTTCATTCAGCAATTAACAACTCAAGATGTAATTTCAAATCCGTTCCAAGTAAAAGTGATGACTGAAATCAAACGCGATTTCACAAATCAGCCCATTTAATAAGTTATTTTAATACTCAAAAGGACATTAAGATACTAAAAGTGTGGTTCCAATCCATGGTGGCACCTGCAATGAATTAATTTCCAACAAATTTTCTAACAAATTTTCTAGACATTCAAAGTAGTAGATCAAGCGAAATGTCCCATGAGAATAATTAAGGTGCGATGCGGGCAAGCTGATCCAAACACTCACGAATAACACAACAAAAGTTATTTCATTACAAAAACAAGAAAAGAAACAACATTACACAAAAAACATAATGATTCATTTTCTAAAGTTTGATGCAAATGATAAGTAAAATTACGCATATGAAACCCTTACCCTAATAACCATCACGTCTGCTTGATCGAGAATCATCATATTTGGCCCTCTTTCTGGAATCATCCCTATCTCTCCTGGATTCTCTAGTTTCGTGATCTTTCTCGGATCTCACCCTACTGCTTGGTTCATACTCCCTCCTTTCAACTTCCTTGTTGGGTTTTAGACCCTCAATGTCTCTTTCATGTTTTCTCCCTCTATTCTCCTCATATCTACTGTGCCTCTTTCCTTCATCAGTATCTTGATCAGTCTTAGTAGGTTGGTGAGGCTCATTAGCTCTATGATGAGGTCTACTTCCATGCTGTGTTTCTTCAGTATATCTACTTCCTGTTCGAGTCAACTTTCTGTCATCATACTCATCGCGCACACTATGGCGTGATCTAGCTTTTGATTCAAAATCAATTTTGGAATCCTCCCTCTCATCGTACCGACTGCTACGTGCTCTTCTGTTTGATTCCGGATCAGTTTTGAAATCTCTAGCTCTTAATTCAGAATCAATTTTGGAGTCATCCCTGTACCGTCCATCTCTTGTCTCATCGTACCGACTGCTATGTGTTCTTCTGTTTGATTCAGGATCAGTTCTGGAATCTCTCTTGGGTTCCCAACGGAAATCCAACTCTGTTGTAGAATATCGATTTCTAGACTTTTCTTCTGGCTGGGCATTTTCACCACCTTCATCAAACTTTCTCTTGCTTTTCATTGTATGTTGGCTTGCATGGTTGAACTCACTGATAGCATCTTTCTTAGACTTGTACAAATTATTGTCATCTGTCCGCATTGACTCGTCCAAAGCATCTGCAGGATTTAGGTTCCCTTTTTCTCTTTCACGAGCTCCACTGCTTGATTTGAATCCTCTCTCTAGATCGGAACCATCATCACTAGACGAATGTTTCCTAGCTCTCTTGTGTTTATCATGGCTTCTTCTATCAACTGCTTGGCTATCATCAGAATTATCACTGTCATCATATTTCCTTTTAGAAGCCATTTTTTCCTTTACGGCAATCTTACCACTTCTCCTACCCACAAATTGACCTTCTTCAGATTTATCATCAGTATCATGCCTCCTACCTCTACGCCTCTTTACTATTTCATCGCTGCTAAGGCTGTTATCACCACTGGCATCATCATCGGTATCATGTCTACGCCTCCCAATATCTTCTTTAGGATGCTTTCTCAACTTTTCAGACTCAGATTCACTATCTACCCTGTGTTTACCTGTACTTTTATTATGATACCTCAGTTTACTCTTGTTACGATCTACATCAGAATCAGAGCTGTCCTGATCCGAGCTGTTACCATCTACCCCATATCTTTTACCATTCTTGTATTTCAGTTTCCTACCTTTATCATCAATCTCACTGTCAGAATTGGATTCATCAGTGGACTCCTGTTTCCGGCTTCTTTGCTTATTCTTGACCTTTTGACTTTTAGGTCTACCGGATCCTTTCTTGTGGCTGCCCATCCCAAACTCATCACCATCTGTAAATGAATCAGAATCATCACTATCGTACCTGTGTTTCTCTTGCTTCTTTGAGGTGGTGTATTTCTTGTCAACATCACTATTGGGATCACGGGCATCTCTTTGATTACCTCTCATGTTCTTCTTGGTTTCCTTGTGTTCTCCACCAGAATCAGTATCAGAAGAATTGTCACTATCATGCCTTTTGTTTTTCTTATGCTTCCTCGAGGAGATATACTTCTGGTCAATGTCGCTGTCCGAGTCACTTTCAGGATTATCTCTTCGATTACTTCTTACGTATTTCTTGGTTCCTTTGCGCTCTCCACCCGAATCAGTATCAGAAGAATTGTCACTATCATGCCTTCTATTTTTCTTGGACTTTCTTGAGGTCATGTATTTCTTGTCAACATCGCTATCAAGGTCACTTTCAGAAGCATTCCTCTTAGTGACTCTCAAATTCTTCTTAGTTCCCTTACGCTTTTCACCAGAATCGGAATCAGAAGAATCATTCTTAGGCCTTCTTTTTCTATCCTTCTGATGACCTTTCGACTCTTTAGAAACCCTTTTCTTGTCATCCTTATCATCAATCTGATCTTCACTGGCATGCTTTTTCCAGTTCAATTCTCTGTCCAAAAAAGAATGCTCAGACTTCTCATGGCGTTTAAGAACAGCATTTTGATCCTCTCTTCTACTTCTAGATGAATCAGAAATCTCTTCTTTAAGCTGTTCAGTATCATCGGAAGAGCCCAACCCAAGAGCAGCTCTCAATGTTTTCATCTGCTCCTCCTTTCTTGCAGCAATTTGGTGAGTCTGTGTATCCGAGATCCTATTCAATCAGGAAAACACCATTTAGGTATCAATTCTATATACCAAAAAAAACCAGGAACAAAACTACTAATCCGGTACAAGATCGGAGTCAAAGTCAACAAAAAATATGATAAGTATTAATATTAGTTATGACTTTTTTTTATTGGCCTTCCACGGAAAATAAAATTGTACTAAACCATGTAGGACGAAAACAGACACAAGGCAGTTAAATTATTAATTAACGAAGAAATTTCATAAAGGCCATAAAATTATTACTGCCTGTTACCATTAATATTGCATGGAAAAGAAAACTGTGGCAAAAAAGCAGGGTCAAGCCAACCAATCATGAATACTTGCAACTTCCAGAGAAGAATTTATCAAATACAGTATTCAATTCACAAACAGTTTAGCTCCTTCACAGTTCAACATTTTTATTCACTAAATGGAAAATGTTGAACGGGAATGGAGCTAAGCTGTTTGCTTCCCATTCACACTCTGTTCCTACCCGGTAAGATCATTACTTCTCAAGAAATAAATTTCACCATCTTACATTCTCGTCAGGCAATTAACAGAAACTAAACACTAAAAGAATGGTATGAGTCTTTTCTAATTGGAATAATATAAAAAAGGAACTCCCCAAAGCCTTCAGAGCTATAAACAGTCAGCAACTGAGATTAAATGTATTACTGTTAACAATAATGAAGTAATGTTTGCAAGTACCAAAAAAATAACCAGAGACCAAAACAATGATCAGAGACTCCCTCCCAATCCCCTCATTACTCATTAATGAATGTCCCCTCTATCTCATCAAGCTTTTGCGCTTTCCATAAAACAATAACGAAAAATTGGAAAACCAATGACTAGCTTAGCTCAACAACCAAGAGGTTATTATGTGTTTGAACCCCGACTCTTCATTGTCTTTTATATATCCGCGAGTGTTCAAGTAAGTCTACAAACACTTCGACTATTCTAACGAGATAACCACCTAGTAACCATAGTAAATTATTTGGAAAATGGAATCTTGCGGTTCTTTCTCTGTGAGCTCTCTTACTGCTGCTTTGATACAGCCAAATGTGGCATCCCCCAATCCCATTTATGAGTCCATTTGGAAAGCTAAAGGCCCCAAGAGAATTAAAATTGTTTCTTTCTCATGATAAGCTTCAGAAGAGACTGTTATATATAGCTCTCTCCCAAACTGGTGCCCTCTATGCAAGAAGAATTTGGAATCTGTGAACCACATCCTAATTCATTGTCCTTATATCTCCATCTTTTGGGACTCAATTAGAAAAGCTTTCATATAATACTGTCCTACCCCAGATTCTATGCAAGATCTCCTATCAAATGGTTTAACTGATCACCATTACAAGAAGGAAAAGAAGCACCTATGGGAGAATGTTAGCGGTCAGAGGATAGTTCTGTGGATATTAATATATGTAAGTGCAATAATAGCAATAAGTACTTAAGTGTCTTAGATAAATAGGGGAGTTAGAGTTCTATTAGAGTAATGAAATTTGGTACAGTCTTGGGTAACGACTTGGGAAAGACTTAGCTCTTTGACAGGATATGGTGTAGTAACCTCCATCAATTATATATCTCAATATAGTGTTTTTGTGTGTTCTCGTGTACTTTACCATCTTTCATAGTTTTCTTGTGTATGTTATTATTCCTTGGGTTTTAACAAATTGGTATATCAAAAAAGTTCTTCCTAGAGCAAGAGTTCAAGCGATGGATCGTGAAGAAATCTAGATCGAGTTACATGCCTAGACAACCAAACAAATGCAAGCGTGTGAAGAAATGGAACAAACCTTAAAAGCAATACAAAGGCATTTGAAGGAAGAACAAAAACATATGGCACTTGGTAGCCAGGAAAGGATGAAATTTGAAAATGGAACAAAACAAATAAAAAGAAGAGGATGATAACGGAACCCGAAACTAGCAGCAATGAAAGTTCAAAAATACTAGAGGATAAGCAGAAAAGCTTCCAAGAGATCGCAAAGGGATCTTCTTGTAAGAAATCGATGAATGAGGACAAGAAGGTAAAAGCTTATCAAAAGAATGAGTTTATGAAAAAGAGAGAAGGTGTTGGCAGCTCCATCAACATATAAGATGGAAGTTTGGTAGGAGAAGGGAAAAACTCGACAAACAAGAACATTGGCGGACAAAACATTTTGGAGATCAAGACACCGATGAGGGAAGTTTCACAAGGAAAAAAAATGCACCAATAGTCATTGGGTCGCAGATGGAAAGTGGGTGGAGCCGCTGTTTGACTAATATTGTAGGGGCAACAAAAGACGACTACAAAGGAATTAAAGTAAAAAGAAGAAAAGAAGAAAAGAAGGTAGCCCTAAAATTGTGGGCCACAAGATTAGCTTAAATAAATGGGAGGTTTGAGCCAAATTACCCTTATCCTTAAACTCAAAGACTTGCCCATTTTTTCAACTTTTTACAAACGTGAAGAAAATCAAAAGCCAGAATATGAGAAATGGTACATGGAAGAAAAGATAAAACAATTAGAAAAGAAACCAACTCTAATCTTATGGGCCAAAGATTCTAGAATGGGCTTAGTTTAAATGGCTTGCAAAATTTCTCTGTCTTCAACCGAAAAATTGACTCAATAAGTTGTACCCACATGAAGAATAGCCCTTGCCTCCACGTACTAGCCATACCTTGGCAACTACTAGCCATTGCTCATCATTGTCATCCACCGATTCCGACTTTTGCCAACTCTAACCACCAGCGATCATCGCCACCTCCACAAGCCTCCATGTTCAGATCTCCTTGAGTCTTTGTTTCTCATACCAACATCGTTTTTGGACTAGCTCCTAAGCCACAAAGATTACACATTCAGTTGCAAACGCAAATTAACTCTACAACCTCCAGGATACAACTACTTCAAAAAGCTTTTCCTAACCCTGAAAGTCACATACGACATAGCAGTAAAACCTTACTCGAAAATTAAAGAATTTGAAGCACAATTCCATGAGCTAGAGAAATCCTTGAAAAGGTACCCTGTTAAGTTAGGAGACCAAGAAAAGAAATATGAAAACAAAGCTACAGAGGCCCGTAAAATGTTGCAGACACGAGAAGCGACTATTTTGGCTGATGAGCAAGCCTCGCTTGAGGGTTTTTAGAAGAAAAAAGAGGTTGCAGTTGTTGCTACTGCACGAGATAAGCATATGAAAATGGCATAGGGAAATGTTTTCTTTCCCTGATGACTATCTACGTGGGGAACAAAATGAGGAGGATAAACCACCTACTTCTTTGACTTGTGAAAACACCTCAGAAGATCTGAAAGATGTCCATGATGATGGACCCCTTGGGAACTGGAAATTATTTGCTGCAATAAGGGGAAAGAGACCATTTGCACTAAAAGCTACAACAAACCCAACAGGTATGATCTGAGACTCCTTGGAAAACTTCTACAATGCTGAAGTTGCAAACATCGATGAAAAAAAATCTAATATCTACGGGCCTACATCATGTTCATGGAATGAAATCTAGAGATGCTTCTGGAGTGAGGCCACCTAAAGTCAAGGTGCATGCAAAGAAAATTACCACTATTCTAAAGCAAATTGAGGAAGCATTGATCAGAAAAGAAGTTCTAGTAGAAGTTGAGAAATGGTTGTTGACGGGGGATGAAAAGTGTTGGCTTGAGAAGTATAAAATGTGGGTAAAGGGATCATCTCATCCTCAAACGTGCAAAGGGGACACAAACTTGGGTTAGTAAGATTCAAGGAATGGTAAATTCATTGACAAAAAGAAAAAAAACTAGGCTCAAGAAAAGGACAGGGGAAGAGTTTACATATGATGGTGTTTGTCTTCTCAAAATGCTTGAAGAGTACTATGTAGTAAGGAAAGAAAAAGAGCATGTACAACATTGGCTACAAAACCAAAAGAAACTCTTGAGGACCATCAATACCAGAGCAACATGTTGTTTATGGTGTCATTTTGGAGCTCTTCCAACTGTTGCTCGAAGAGAGCTTAATTTTTCCAGTCACTCTACAGGTCACAATAACTCGAGCTGATGAGCAATGGGGGAAGAGGTAGGGAATGAGTGTTCATACATTCCCTGAAACCGATTCGACCGACCGAATTAAGAGCAGTCGGTCGGTTTTCAAGTGTGTGTCAGTCGGTGCCAATTAAAAAAAATATTTAACCGAATTTTTTTGTCGATTCGATCAATTATGTTGGCTCGAGTCGATTTGGCCGGTTAATAAAAATTCCTACCTATAATTTTAATATTTTCGTTTAATTAATTACATTTATTATTAAACTATTGTAAAATTAACTTAATTTTAAATGTGTTTTTAAAAATTATTTGATATGTTCATTTTTTTTAATTAATTCTTAAAAATTTAATAAAAATTTGTATGATGAATATGCTCTTTTAATTAAAAAAGGAAAATAATAATTAAAATAAATTAACCGACTTAATCGACCGTTTGAACCGACCAAACCGACCGACTAAACCGATCAGACGATTCGCTTTTATTTTCAAGCAAACTGATAGAGTCGGATCCGGGTCAATTTTCACCGAAATCTGACACCGACCAACCGATGAACAACCCTACGTACATTATTGTAACGGGGCTGGTACAACCAACACCTTAAGGACAATGTGTGCTTCAAAACGGAGGGATATGTTAAACCCCTAAGAGGATAGTTTTGAGTATATTAATAAATGCAAGGGCATAATAGTAATTAGTACTTAAGTGTCTTAGATAAATAGGGGAGTTAAGGTTCTATGTGAGTAATGAATATGTTGGTACTTGGGTAAAGACTTGGGAGAAACTTAGCCCTCTCGAATGGCTATGGTGTTGTAACTTCCATCAATTATGCATCTCAATATAGTGTTCTTGTGTATTTTATCATCTTTCATAGCTCTCTTGTGTATGTTATTGTTCCGGGGTCTTAACATAGAACCTTATTACGACATTTTGCAGGAACATATGGATTGAGAGAAACATGTGGACTTTTCAAGACAAAGAAAGGCCCTTCCCTCTTGTTTATGATAGTTGTATTTTGTCTATGAAATCATGGAGTAAACTCTCTTTTTTCTCTTAATAGTTTCCCAACAATGCTATCCAACTGGGAAACCCTTTTATAACCCAATACTGATAGAGCTTCTGCTCCTCATTGATTGTTTCTTATCCAACAAAAAAAAAAAAGTATAACCTAATTCCAAAAAAGGTAAGATCATGAATTGAACTCATAACCTCCAAACACAGAACACTTCACTATTTACATGGCCTTATTTAACCACTAAAAAAGTGTTCCCACACCCAATTATTGTTAAACTAAAAAAAACAAAGAGTGAGGACCATACCTCTTATCTGCAAGAACAATGGCCGAAGGACCATCTTTTTGCTCAGAACCTGAAGCCTCTTCCAAAGTCTTGCGAGCCTCCTTCAACTTTTCAGAAATTTCAACATCTGTATAACCTTGGTCAGTGAGCTTATCCTCAAGTATGACAAGCTTGAGCTCAATCTGGCGCTTGCGGTCGTGTTCGAGAATATCTTTATTAGGTTTCTTGGAAACGCCAGCAGTGCCCTGATCTTCATCGAATCCTCTAGTGCTTTCAGCAACCTTTCCAGTCTTCGGCCTCACAAAGAACTTGTTCGTCTGGATGTACCCATTAGTACCGGACCCTCTCGCTGTCTGTAACCCGATCCCGTTATACATCTCCTTGTTTCGTCAACCTAAATTAAAAGGAATTCAATCCAGCACTCAATATCTACCAAACCAAACGATTTCATGCAGGAAGAAAATCATTTCAATCGCTTCAAGAAGGAAAAGAATAAAAACGCAATCGAAGGATTTTCACAATCGAATTCAGTAAATTGCTTTGAAATTCTTGAACATAATGCAACTGTAAGGAAGAAAATACGATAACGAGATGCAAAAGATCAAAAATTCCAAAAATGAAAATTAGGGTTACCAACTGAGTGCCCGTCCTCACCCACTTGTCGATGATGGTCGAAAAAAGAACCAAGTTGCTAAAACTTGAAAACTGAAGGGCACAAGTAGATTTGATTTTTTCTTTTTTTTTTTAAGTCTATTTTAATTATTAGGCTATTAACGGGTTTTTTTTTTTTTTTTTTTTTTTTTTTTTTGGTAAGAAGGAATGATGTAAGAAAAAATTAATTATTTTAGTAACTTTGTTCAAACAACTCAATAACTTCAACCCTAATCTCATGTCAGGTATGTATCCTCTTTGTATTTTGCTCTTCCTTCGTTATCATTCCCTAATCTATTATGTTTTACTGATTCTTCATTTTCTCTTTTTCAATAAATCGACAGAGTACATAAACCAAGCAAAGATAGTGAGTAAAGAGTAGACATGACACGAAATATTTACGTGATTTGGCAACAAAGGCAAAAGGCTATGAACGAAGAATTGAAGGCTTACTGATCTTCCAAAATGACACAAAGCAAAACAATTGATGTGAAGTGAGTGTATAAAATTAATGAAAAAGCATATGGTGTAAGTGACAAATATAAGCAAAGAGAAAGCTTTGATTATTAAGAAATATTTTTCTCCTGGAGCACGAATGGAAACAGTGAGATTAATCATTCCTTTGGCTGCACAAAAGCAATAGAAAATTCATCTGATGGATGTCAAATCGACATTTCTAAAAAAGAGGAGAATGTCTATAAACTCAATAAGACGTTGTATAGCCTTAAGCAGGCGCCAAGAGCTTGGAACAAGATGATTGATTCGTTTTCTTCATGATATTGGATTTAAAAAATGTCCATCTGAACATGATATATATGTGAAGACTAATGATTATGAAGATTTTATAATCTTATGTCTCTATGTTGATGATGTTATTTTTACAAAACATAATCTCAAGATAATTAGTGATTTCAAGCATATTATGATGAAGGAATTTGAGAAGAGCGATCTTGGTCTAATGTCTTATTGTTTAGGCATTGAGGTCATCCAATGAGACGATGGAATATTCACTCATCAAAAGAAATACGCTGCTGAATTTTTTAAGAAGTTTAAGATGGAAGAATCAAACTCAGTGAATGCTCCAATTGAAACCAGACTTAAGCTTACCAAAGATGGTGATGAACGAACTGTAGATGCAACATATTTTTAAGCAGATTGTTGGAAGCCTAAGATATCTCACATGCACTGGACTTGATATTTGTTTGGTTGTGGGATTGGTTAGCCGATACATTGAGTCACCTCGACATATTCACTTAAAGAATTATGCACTACATTAAAGGTCCTATAGCTTTTGGTATATTTTATTCTTCATCCAAAGAGATTGAGATCGTTGGATACTCGGATAGTGATTGGGGTAGTGATTCTTACGAGAGAAAGAGCACAAGTGGTTATTGTTTTATGCTCGAAAAGACTGTTTGCTCGTGGCCATCAAAGAAACAGTCAATTGTTGCATTATCCACGAGTGAAACTGAGTATGTAGCTGCAATAACAAGTGCAAGTCAATCAATTTGGCTCAGCAATATCATGAATCAATTTGACATTAATCTCGAAGGTCCATTGAAGATTTATGTAAACAATGTTTCTGTAATTAATTTGGCAAAGAATCCGGCCTTTCATGAAAGAAATAAATATATTGATATTCGTTATAACTTTTTACGATATCAAGTTGGGAAGAACATGATCAAATTTAAATAATGCAAGTCAGAAGATCAGATTGCAGATATCCTTACTAAGTCGTTGAAGATTGATGTCTTCATC
>JBBMEG010026606.1:0-23853 GCA_037832605.1 Cyclanthera cordifolia
GGCTTCGCGAGACGCGCGGTGCTCGTCGCGCCACTCGCCCGCTGCTTCGCGACCACGACGCCCGCGCCAGGCCTCTGGATCTCGGCCATCAACGTTCCCTGGCTCGCGACGGGTGTCGCGCCAATCGCGCCATTCGCGCCCGCGCGCGCCATCATCCCCGGGCTCGCGCCACTCCTCTCGGTCACGCCAGTCGCGCTTGTCGCGCACGGTCTCGTGCACCAGCTCTCGCCCACACTCGCGGTTCAGCCGCCACGAGCTGCACTAGGGCTCGATCTCCCGACCCTCGCCCAGCACTCCTTGGTTCTGTTTGGACCCGCTGCCCTGCAAGAACGACGGCCGTGGTCTGTTTTCTCCCAACCCCGGTTCAAGAACTGGATCGGCAGTCAAAAGAACTTCAAGATTTGGTTCAACAGGGTTTTTTTCCTTCGGGTTTTCTCCCACTCCCGGGTCTCCTGCTGGTTTTGCTGCCAAACTTGCTTTAATCTCTTCGAGGCTCGTCGCCATGTCTCGTTGTCTTGCCTCAATCTCGGCCAACTCTTTCTTAAATTGCTCTTCAAAAACTTGTTGCTTCCCCACTATCTCTGTCGTAATTTCTTCCAAAGACACAATTCGTGTATCCGCCTTCCCAACCGTCTCCGAATCGAACTCGCTCTGATACCAATTGATAGAATCTATCAAAGGCCACTCACTCATAAAAGTCCAAATCAATTTCGATATCTCATTATGTGGATAAAGGGTACATTATATAGGCTAGTTAGTTAATCAAAATAGCTAACAACTAACTAACTAACCATAGTTAGTTTAACAACTAACTAACTAACCGTTTAACCTCCTAACAAGAAGTTGGTGTATAACAAGAAGTTGGTGTATAACTACCCCTTCTATCTTGGATGCTATCACATTAAAGTTTCTCTAACAGAAGTAGAACTAACAGTACTATATCCCTGAACTTTCTTATTACTAGTTGAAGCTTTCTCAAAATAGTAAAGGCTATAGATCAACCTAGCACGTCCAATCATCTTTTCCGACTCCTGTTCTTGAAAAATACAAAGCGAATCACAGAAAATAACAGGACAGTTAGAATCTTTAGAGTGTTTACTAACTAATAGTAAATTGAAAGTCAATTTGGGGACATGAATAACATTTTCTAGGGTAATCTGTAAGGATAACTTGATGGCTACTTTCCCATAGAAGGGAGAATAACTACCATCAATTATTCTTATTTTATCATAATATAGAGGGAAATATGTTTGAAATAGTTCTAGGGAATTGGTCATATGGTCGGATGCTCCAGAATCTATAATCCATGGAGCTGAACTAGAACAGGAAAAGGTACGAGGATAATTAGCTGTTTGTGCCAATGAAGCACTAGGATTACCAGAAGACGAAGTGTCCTTTAGCAGTTTCAGGATTTGATCAATTTGCTCATTGTTGAAAACATTCGATTCATCATTATTTGCACTTGAGATAGGTGGACAAGTACTTTTCTCTTCCCATCTACTATTTCTGTAATTACCAGATTTCCCATGAAGCTTCCAACAGTTTTCTCGAGTATGACGTGGTTTATGGCAATAATCACACCAAACAAGAGATTTGACAGCTTGACTAGAAGCCTGGTTTGCTGTAGCCTCAACTAACAATGCTAAACTTTCAACTGTATCCACTGATTTTCTTCCAATCATTACATGCCGACGACTCTCTTCCCTGCGAACTTCTGAAAAAACTTCACTAATAGTAGGAAGGTTAGTCTTACCTAGAATCCTACCTCGAACTTCATCAAAGTCAACGTCAAGACTAGCTAGAAATTAGTAAATTCGACCATTTTCAACAAGTTTTTTATAATGTTTCTGATCCTCAGTCGATTTCCACTCATAGTTATCAAATAAATCAAGATCCTGCCAAATTCTTTTCAAAGAGTGGAAATATTGAGTTACACAATTACCTCCCTGTTTTATGTCTCCTAATTTTAGATTCAAATTCAAAAACTTGCCACTGATTTTCGAGGTCGAAGTACATCTCAGTAACACTTTCACATAACTCTTTGATCGTAGAGTAACACATATAGTTGCTACTGATCTCTTCAATCATTGAGTTTACTAGCCAGGTCATGACCAAGGAATTTTCTGAATCTCATATGAGAAACGTCGGGTCATCCTTTTGAGGAACTTCCTTATCTCTAGTAAAGTATCCTATCTTTCCTTGGCCATGGATGAACATTCGAACACTTTGTGACCATTGAAGGAAATTGTCGCCATTTAATCGAATAGTCGGTATCTGAATCGTAGAGCTATTAGCAGGTAGTCTTGCAACCGATCCTTTGTCCTCCGGCATATCAACTTTCCTGATTAATCCGTTGAAATAATACGGATGCTAATCGACCGATTTTGAGCAAACAATCCACGCCCATGGCCAATCTGCCACTACTGCTACAAACAGAACGGCTGCTGCACGGGGCGAGGGGCTACTGCGCAGGGCAACTGTGTCCGGGAGTTACTGGGCTGCGTCTGCGGACGCGTCTGAGAGTAAGCGACTGGGTTGCGGCTGTCGACTGGCGTCTGCGACTAAGCTGCGACGGCGTCTGCCTGGACTGCAATAGCGTCTACGACTCGCGACTAGCGTCAGACTGGGCTGCGACAGGATGCAGCAGGTTCGCCGTCTGACTGGGCTGCTACAAGTTGCAGCAGGTTCGCGGTTAGGCCTGTGACTGCACGGGACTGTGGTCTTTGATTCTAACGAAAGAAGGCAGAAGGTGACGGCACGAAGGGAGATTAGGGTTAGGTTCAAACTACTCTCTTTGGCTTGAATAAGCAAAATAATATGGAGAATAGTTCTTTATTTCTCATACACAATAATGATACATGATAGGTTACTTAAATAGAAACATTCCTAAATAGAAAAGGAAAAATAATAAAGAAATAATATAATAAGATATTTTCTCTTATTATATTTACAAAGATAATCATAAAATTAATATAACTAACATTTTTAATTGGAAATCTTGAATCTAAGGCAACATGCTCCTTTTATAATGTTCAGAGCACACCACATTCTTCTATATTTTCAATGGGACAATTTTTCCCAATATTTTACCAAAACTTCCTATGTGGGAAAAAAATTGTTAATATTTTACCATATTTGTCTTTACTTTATAGAGATAGCTTTCAATGTATTAAGCAGGAAAAAGTATATAGAACGAGTTCACTTTTTGGACATAAAATGAGGCACAAAATTACCAGATAGAAGTTTGAAAAGATCTGATGATACTTACCAGATAGGCTATCTCTCAGTGTTCCATTAGGCATAAATTCATAAACAAGTATTTGTTCTTCTTGTTCAAAACAAAATCCCACGAGACCAAGAAGGTTCTTGTGATGAACTCGTGAAAGAAGTTCGATTTCTGTCTTGAACTCAAGGTCACCCTGCTTTGATCCTTGTTGAGCTCTTTTGATCGCAACTACTCGTCCATCCACAAACACTCCTCGATATACCTACCAAGGATTGATGACAGTGCTAATAAAGTATGAAAGGAAATCAAACAAGAAAAATGAAAACAAGGAAGAAGTAACAATCATTATATATTTACCTTTCCATATCCTCCAGATCCTATCTCATTTCTCATGGAGAAATTATCTGTGCACTTTCTAAGTTCATCATAAGAAAACCATCTGGCACCCTTTAATTGTGGTGCACCTCCAATTTCCTTTCCACTTGGTGCCCAAGAAGCTACAAGATTAGTGTTGTTTTAGACAAATATTGAACATCTCTTATCAGTATGGTGATAAAATCAATGATTAACATCACATACCAAAGGCCCGACTCAATCCAATAGCCTTTTCCGCACGTTTCTTTTGCCGAATCGCGTATACTCCAACTCCAACAAGGCCTAGAACGAAAACGACGCAACCAATAGCTACACCAATGGTCAATTCAAAGCTGGTTGAATTTCTCTCATCCATGTCTTAAGGCATTAATGCTTTAGCATCAGTACTTCATCATAGTCATAAACATTTTTAGCATCCGTACTAATTAAGATTAGTCTACCTGAGAATCTGTAGGGAGATGCAATGAAATAAAATGGCCCAAAATCTCTGAGAGGTTTTATACTTTGCTTATTCAAATCAAACCCAATCCTTTGAATCTCCGACCTATTAAAATACTTTCCGTTGGGTGGAAAAAGAGCAAGCTGCATCTGAAGATAATCATCGACAGTAAAGAAAACGTCTCGAATAGAAATTGAACCAGGTGTAAGCTCCAACATGGTCCAAAGAAATGATTCAAGTGAGTTAAACAATGTAGCATTGGACAATTCTCTGAACAAAGGTGCTCTAAAGTATAAAGTTCCTTCAAATGGATAGGCACATTCACAACTCTGAGGGTTTAACTTCTCCTCACCATGACACACCTTATCTCCACACATCACAGGGCTTGTAAAATAAGGCTTCATATTATGACTTTGAACTTGGCAATAGTTTGTAGTTGAGAGGGTGACATCACTGCTACACACAGGATTCCCTATCAGCCTAAAACAAAGTAACACAAACAAAGGTAAGCAAGCAAAAACAACATATTAATAAATGGCAAAGATTTTGATTTCTCTCACATCAATGTTTTGGTATATTTTGGACCAAGGGTAACTTCAGAGATATTGTTACTTTGCAAATCAACTAGCTGCAACTGTTGGTTTATGTTGTTACCCATACTTAATGTCTCATTGAATGCATTGTTCTTCAATTTTCTGAAAAGAATTTTTAAAATATTAAACTGATATTTTTATTGTTTTCCATGATTCAACTTTTCAAATGGAATCAAAAGCTTACATTTGTTGTATTTGTGGTAAGCTAAAGACACCTTGTGGCACAAGTCCTCGTATTGACCCATGTTCAGCAACCCTGAATTCATGTTAGTGATAAAGTTTTAGAAATGGCAAAACCTTCTAATTTTCAATTATATTTACAGAAATATATATAGTAGACAGAACATAAATTCTAGAAACTATGTAATGAATCTTCTACTAAATCCTATAAAATATCTAACAGTATTAAAATATTAAATCTAGAACTTATATTTCTATAATTCCCTAACACACCCTCAAGTTGGAAAGTAATTGACATGCACGTTGCACACATGGATGCCACACTGTTAAAGCCCCTTCTTCAGCATGTCTACACACATAGAGGCTGAAATATTGATACTAAAGGGCAGAGTAGCAATTCCGGGTAGAAATGTAACTTCTTTTTTTTTTAATTTTAGCCTTGTATGTTTTCTAGTTATGTTTATGTTTTCATATGAAGTTAGAACTTAGAAGTACCAAGTTTCTATTTAAGGAGAGGCCCACCCTATCGAAAGCAATGGAGGCTACTAGTTAATCACACTGCTTTTAGTGTTATTATATGTGCTTCGCATTAGTTTAAGTGCAGGACACACAAATACTACTAGAGTTGTATCAAGTGCTATAGAGCAGGAAACCTGTTAAGGTCACCAAGTTCAACAAGAAAAGGAAGGATGGAAGAAACAGGAAGATCATCACGAGACAAAAGAGAACAGTCACGAAGAAACGATATATGCATGTAACAGATGCATAAGAACATGGAGATGCTATTTGCGGAAGTAGAGTCCAACAGACAAGCCATGATGATCAATTAGAGGGCAATAGAGAGCCTTACTAAACGGGCACCTAGAAAGAAGAGAGAGGGAGGGTTGCAATGAAAAGCGTGGAAGTTGAGACATGATTGACGAGTACTTAAATGGCAAAGGCCAAAGAGGAATCGATGGGAGGCGACATGATGGTGAGACACAGGTTCAAAGAGTAGACATGCCCATGTTCTACAGGGACCAACTGGAGTACTGGGTGTTTTGAGCATGGTGATACTTCACATTAATCAATTAAAAGACATAGAGAAGATAACAACAATGATGGTGGCAAGTTTTTATGGAGGAGCTCTTCACTAGTTAAAGTGGACGAGTGGAAAAACACCATTCCAAGGATGGGGTGACTTGAAGAAAAGAATTCTAAAATGTTTCCATCCCACGCAAAAGGGTTCCCGCAAGATTTCTGGCCGTCCGGTAAGAGAGCAAGGTGGTGGAGTTCATGGTGCATTTTGAGGTACTATCGACGTTGTTGACACAGTAACTTGAGGAAGTAGTAAGAGCTACTTTCCTTAATGGCCTTCAAGAGAAAATTTATATGGAGATGCTATGTTTAGAACAAATGGGCCTTGATGCAATCACGAGGATTGCCTAAAAGATCGAGGATAAGACAATTGCTAGGGAGAGGACAAATGGGTCAAGCCCTAACAAGATTAAAGCAATTGGGCTGGTTTTGGGCGAGGGGAATGATAAGGAAAAACTATAGGCCTCAAAGAAATCCAAAGGCTTGGCCCAACCTTTAGAAGCCATTCCTATTCGAACAATTTCGGTGGCAGTCCAACTCACAGTTGGGACACAGCCTAGCTTGGCGATTCAGACACTAAGTCACACTACATATAGAAGATTAATGAACTCGAAGTTGGAAAGTAAAAGAGAACTAAGGTTATGTTACCTGTGTGACGAGAACCTTTCGTTGGACATAAATGCAAGAGTAAAGAGTTGAAGTGGATCTTGGTAAGTGACGAGTCCAAGCTTGAGGACAAGGTAGGATAAAAAGAAACGAAAAAAAAGAAGATAGAGACCATAGCCGAGCTCTCTCTAAATACGATGGTAGGGATCTCTTTACCAGGAACTTCGAAGGTATTCTTGCAACTATGGTGAAAGTCTCTTTAAAATCGTTGAACCAGTTATGGCAGAAGCAAGACCTGGGCTTCTTAGTAGATTCGAGCTTTGAGTCATGGGGATGACTTGATAAACCTGGTGTTGAATGTTGAGAAAGAGGATGACGATTCGTTGGGGCTTATAAGTGTCATATGTGAGTATAAAGATGTTTTGCATCCTTGACCGGACTCCCTCACCAGGCTCCCTCACTAGTAAGAAACAGATCGTGCAATCGTTTTAAAAGAAGAGACCAAGCCTGTGAATGTCCATCCATACGATACTATGTTTGTTAGAAGGAAGAAATCAATAGGCTAATTGAAAAAATGTTGCAAGCAGGGATTATAAGTCCTAGAAATAGTCTGTTTTTTAGCCCGTATTACTAGTTAAAAAGAAGGACGAAAGCTAGCGATTCCACATGGATTACTAGTCTTCAAACAATAATGTCACCTTCCTAGACAAGTTTCCAATTCTAATCATTGATGAGATACTTAAAGGAGTTGCATAGGTCACAATGTATTTTGAAATTGGGTTTAATTCGGAACTCCACTAGATACGTGTGAAAAGCTGGATGTTCAAACAACTGTTTTTCAAATGCACATGGACATTATGAATTTCTAGTAATGTCATTCGATTTGACCAGTGCTCCTCCCACTTTCTATGCCCTCATGAATAGGGTATTTAAACAAGTTCCCCGTAAATTTGTTTTAGTTTTTTTATGATAATTTAGTGTACAATCTGAATTGGGAGACTCTCATCCGACACCCAAGGATAGTGATCGATGTCCTACGACAACACTCATTGGTGGTAAATCTCAAGAAGTGTGTGTTCGAACAACATAAAATGGAATATCTTGAGCATTCTTATTCATCGGGAGGAGTTTGAGAGAAGGTTCGAGCGATGTTGGAATGGCCACGACCAAGAAATATACATGAATTAAGTGGATTACTAGGGCCAACAAGCTCATCGATTTATGGCAAACTTTAGGCTAATAGCGGTGTCATTGCACATGTTCACCTAGCGTGATGCGTTCAAATGAAACAATCAGCCACAAACATCTTTCTACGAGTTAAAAGGGGTCATGACCACCTTGCCCATCCTCACGATGTCTAACTTCACGAAGACATTTACTTTGGAAACAGACATGCAAGCACGAGGCTGGGGTAGTCTATGTGCAGAACAAGAGACCCATAACTTATTTTAGCCATATATTGTTCGCCCAAGCTCAAGCCAAGTCTATCTACAAGAGGGAACTAATGGCCATCTTATTGGTAGTTAAAAAATGGCTACCGTATCTGTTAATTCAAAAGTTCATTATTAGGATAGACAATAGGTTGTACAACACTTGATCCACGAGATGAAAATCCAATCGAAGAACCAAAAAATGTCTACATAAAGTGCTTGGCTATGACTTTGAAATACAATACAAACTAAGATAAGAAAATAAGGTAGCTCACTTGCTATTATGAGTACTCAAAGTGGCTCACCTAGCCAACTTGGAAGCACAACAAATAGTGGATATCAAAAGAATCAAGAGTGACATAAATAACAACTCGCACTTATGAAACATAAGCCAATGTTTTAAAAGGCTCATTGCGGTGCACTTAAGTGCGCGCATAGGCACAATGTGTAACTCATGCGCCTCGTCGTGGAAAGGCTAGGCGTGCTTAATAAGGCACACACCTTTAATTTAAGGGCTTTTCGTGAAGCTCTGAGTTGCACCTAAGTCACTTGAAGCGCGAGATAAATTTTTTTAAGGGTATCAAAATATCTTGAATATGTATTTTATACATTATTCTTGATTAAAATTCATTTCTCTCTATGAAATGAAAGTTTACCGTTAAATTTATGTAGGTTTTATATATTTTCCTTTCTTGAACTTTATTTCTTATCATGAAATGAATGTGGTAAGAACTCAAATCAATTTTATTTATGTATCAACCCTAAGGACATTATAGAGGCCTTAGTCTCTCCCTAATTCTCAAAGAGAATTTCTTCAAGTTGAAAAATAACATAAACCCTAGAAAGTAAGAGAGAGAAAGCTTATATAGCTCCCTCAATTACAAGAAAAGAAATAACAAAATAGCAAATAAACTATTTTAATAAAAAGGATATATGTGGTCCTCACATGAGGACTTTTTTCTCAATTCTCCCAACCCCTTGGCTAACCATTCCTCTTAGCTTTGCTAAGCTTGTTTCTTCGAGAATACACCCTAATTACCGGGGATGTATCAATATTTTCCCCCCAAAGTTTCACCTTGTCCTCAAGGTGGAAGTCTGGGAACAGCTCTTTGATGTTCTCGGCTTGTTCCTAAGTTGCATTCTTCTCAGAAGTATGTTCCCATTGAATTAACACCTCAACAGTTCCTATGTCATCATTCAATGTGTTAGGTATCGACAAGATATTCATTTGATGTCTCTCGGCTTTACGCAATACCGACACATGAAAAACGGGATGAATATGAGTGTCAAGGGGAGAGCTAGCTGATACGTCACTGGACCGACCGTAGCCTTCACTTGGAAAGGGCCAATGTAACGTGGAGCTAATTTGGGGTGTTTAATAACTGCCAGCGTTGACTGTCGGAATGGACGAAACTTCACATAAACCCAATCACCCAATGATACCTGATATCCTGGCACTTGTGCCTTGCACAAGTTTTCTTTCAACCTCTTTAACATGTTGTCCTGCTCGAGTAAGCGTCTATCCACTTCTGAAACTAAGCTTTGATCTTTTTATAGGCGAGCAACGGGGGTGGGGCACGGCCATACTCAGCCTCGAAAGGTGTCATCTGGGTCGAGGTGTGATAAGCTGTATTATAGCTATATTCCGCCCATGGTAACCAACGAATCCACTTTTGAGGAGTATGCATCACAAAACATAATAGATACGCTTCAATGCCCATGTTCACAACTTCTATTTACCCATCCGCCTGTGGATGATATGTTGTGTTGCGTCGTAAATGAATCCCAGAGACCCTGAAAACTTCTTCCCAAAAACTGACTTGTAAAGGTTTTATCGCGGTCGGACACTATGCTTAGCGGATACCCATGTAAACGAACAATTTCTTTAATAAAGACCTCAGCCACTGTTACAGCAGAGAAAGGGTGCCACAGAGGAATGAAATGACTGTATTTGGACAAACGGTTCACAACCACAAATATAATATTATATCCGTCCTCTTTAGGTAACCCCTCAATAAAGTCCATGGATATGTCCTTCTAAATGTGTTCTGGCACCAGTAAGGCTTGGAGCAACCCCACTGGGGTAAGTGTCAGATGTTTTGCTTGTTGAAAGATTCTACATTAAAAAATAACGGTATCATAGGAGACGACACAGGTATAACAATTCTACCTTTGTAGTGCAACATTTTCCCCGTAGCGTATACCCTTCCTTGTTAACTTGTCTTAGAGCTAAATCGTCTCTAATTTTTTTCAATCGGTTGTCTGATGCTACCTGCTCCTCAAATGCTGCAACATTCAAACCCGCAATGACACTTAAGATGCCCAACTCAAGAGCCGGAGGGAGGCGGGACAAAGCATCAGCGGCAGAATTTTCACTACCATTTTTATACTCAATACCGAAATCATATCCCATTAATTTAGCAACCCAACGCTGGTATTTTTCGGCAATTACCCGCTATTCCAACAAAAATTTTAGGCTCTTCTGATTTTTTTCGTACCATAAACCGGTTTCCTAATAAGTACTGTCGCCATTTCTGGATTGCAAACACCATGGCCATCAGCTCCCATTCATACACAGCCTTATGTCTGTGGGTTGGAGGTAAAGCCTTGCTAAAGAACGCAATAGGTCGGCCTTCCTGCATCAATACTGCTCCAACACCCACCCCTGAAGCATCAGTCTCAATCACAAACGGTTGAGTGAAATCCGGTAAGCGCAACAATGGTGCACACATCATAACACTTTTCAAACATTGAAAAGCATCTTCCGCGGCCTCGCTCCATTCATATTTCCCTTTTTTCAGTAATTGAGTTAACGGTAGAGCAATGATTCCATAATTGGCTACTAACTGCCGATAGTAGCCTGTTAAGCCTAGAAAACATCTCATCTTGATTATGTTTTTCGGAGTCGGCCACTTGGCCATTGCTTCAATCTTGGATGGATCTGCCTGGACACCTTCCTTGGACACCACATGTCCCAAATATTCAATTTGCCTCACCCCAAATAAGCATTTTTTCTGTTAGCTATTAATTGATTTTTGATCAACAGCTCGAGCACCACCCCTAAATGTTCCTTATGCTCCTCCATAGACGTATAGTAGACCAAGATATAATCAAAAAATACCAGCACAAACTGTCGTAGAAATAGTTTCAAGATCCCATTCATCAAAGTTTGAAAATAGGAGGGAGCATTTCGTGACCCAAAAGGCATAACCAGGAATTCATAATGCCCTTCATGTGTTCGAAAAGTTGTCTTGTGCACGTCACTTGCTTTCACCCTGATCTGATGATAGCTCGATTTGAGGTCTATTTTGGAAAATATTTCAGCTCCACACAACTCGTCTATTAACTCATCAACCATAGGCATGGGGAACTTGTCTGGGTTGGTTGACTGATTTAAGGCTCGGTAATCGACGCAGAATCGCCAACTGCCGTCTTTCTTCTTTACTAGTATAACTGGGCTTGAGAAAGCACTCGTGCTCGGTCGGATTATACCTGCAAGTAACATTTCATTCACCAATTATTCAATTTTGTTCTTTTGGAATTAATGATACCTGTAGGGCCAGACATTCACGAGTCCCGCTCCAGGATGCAACGCGATCGCATGCGCATGATCCCAGGACGGGGGTAAGGTCTCTGACGATTCAAAAACGTTCCCAAATTGTTGAAGAACATCTTGCATAGCCAAAGACTCAACTGTGCCTTTTGTGCTTTTATTCCCCTCCTCCACTAGAACTTGTTAAGTTCAATTAACATGCTATGAGCCACATTCTTCCAGGCTCTCATCATAAATTTTAATGACACTTGTGATCGCACTAGTGTCGGATCTCTCTTCAGTTGCACAGTCCATTCTCCTATTTAAAATTTCATTGCCAAGGCCCGATAGTCCATCTCGATCTTACCCAGGGTCTCCAGCCACGCTACTTTGAGTATTACATTTGCAGTGCCAAGTAGTAAAGGGAAAAAATCATGTATAATTGTTAACTCAGGAAGTTTAAGTGTTACCCATTTACATAGCCCTGCGGCATGAACAGAATCTAATGTGCCCAACACTACTCCACATGCAGTCGCGGGGGCCCATTTTATCCCCAGTTTTTGGACCACGTCCTCAGAAATGAAATTGTGGGATGCGTCACTGTCTACTAAAATAATCACCTCACAATCCCCAACGCTGCCTCGAAGTTTCATAGTTTTTGAAGAATCTAGACCTGTCAAGAAATGTAAAGAAAGTGTTGACAGGTTTGTTTGACGTTCCTGCTCTCCTGTATTTTGCTCAATTCCGTATCAGTTCGATCTCACCGTTATCCCCTTGAATTACTTCAGACAGGATGTCTTCCCCGTCCACTGCAATGATTAGTAACTCCTGGAGTTCCTTCTTATTACATCGGTGCCCCGGTATGAATTTCTCAGCACACCTGAAATAAAGGCGTTTTTCACGCTTGGCCTTGATTTCCATTTTTGTTAATCTTTTGAACGGCCCCCTCGCATTACTTTGGGCTCCACAGTGTTGGATATCATGTTACTCTGGTTCGTTCGGTTGGGTGTGAACGTAAAAGAACAAGAGTTACTTCCCCCTGTTCCACTTAACCCTAATGCTCTACTTCTGTTCCCGCTGTTCTGCTGAACTGTTTTACATAATCCATTCCTCCTCGTCGTTTATGCTGTATGACGAAATCATCCTCAACAATTTGAGCCAACATCATTTTAGCATTCAAGTCCACGGGTTGCAATTTTCTCAATTCACATTGGATCTCTTCCTTGAGGCTGCTTTCAAACTTCCCCTCCAACACCTCATCACTCATATCTTTCATTCCTTTAGCACATCTTTCAAATTGCCGCATATACTCCTTCACTGTTCGGGTTTGTTGCAATTTCATCAGCCTTACATATTTGTCCCCTTCGATCGTCGGCTGAAACCGCTCTAAAAGAAGTTCCTTGAACTCATTCCAACTAGCTATGGGTTTTCGATCTTCGACGTATTGATGCCAAACTAAGGCTTTGCCTTCTAAGCACATAACCGCTACCTCGAGCTTGTCTCGCTCGATAAGTGTAAGTCTATTCACCACAAAATACATTTCAACTCAATGAAGCCATCCAATGGGATCTTCTCCATCCTCCCCTTTGTAAATCGTGACTTCCAATTTCCGCAGCCTCATGTCAAACAACGGCACCTCCCGTGTTGCCGAGGTTTGTAATGAACTTCCCCAAGTCTTCTTCTTCTCCTCCATGACAGATTCCACTCCCCAATCAATGGTCGGCCGTTTTTCCTTCCTCCTCGATCGCCTCCACCGTTCCGAACTCACCCTCGCCGACCCGACTCTGCCAAGCCCAGCGTCGCGCAACATAGCCCCGCGACTCGACTCCTCGCCCACGACCCATTTCCCTCAGTCGAGCACCATCAGCACCCCGCCCGACTCCACCTCCAGACCATCGTCGTCGCCCCTCTTCGCGATCCACCCCTGCTTCTCCCTCGCGTCTGTACGCTTCGCGCTCCACCATCGCGCGTCGCGCATCCCGAGCCTTTCATCCAGCCAGCTCTTTATTTTGTCCCTCATTAGCGCCAAATTGAACTTATGTTTCTCATTAGCTTCGGTAAACTATGCCTGCAAGCTTGCTTCGATCGGTGACTGTTTCGCCAAAATTCCCGCTACTCCTTCTTCCCACGCCGAAACCCGCCCCTCCATCTTACCCACCATGAGCCAGGATTACGCTTTGATACCAAAATTGATAAGAACTCAAATCAATTTTATTTATGTATCCACCCTAAGAACATTATAGAGGTCTTAGTCTCTCCCTAATTCTCAAAGAGAATTCCTACAAGTTGAAAAATGACATAAACCCTAGAAAGTAAGAGAGAGAAAGCTTTTATAGCTCCCCCAATTACAAGAAAAGAAATAACAAAATAGAAAATAAACTATTTTAATAAAAAGGATATATGTGGTCCCCACATGAGAACTCTTTTCTCAATTCTCCAAACCCCTAGGCCAACCATTTCTCTTGACTTTGCTAAGCTTGTTTCTTCGAGAGTACACCCTAATTCTCAGGGATGTATCAGAATGTTAATATTTGAATCTTATTTTTGTTTTATATATTATTCTTAGTTTAAACTTTATTTTTTTCCATGAAAAGTGTTTCGATTGAACATATATTCACACACTCTATCACACACACACGATATATATATATATATATATATATATATATATATGTATATATGTACATATGTTGTAGCCCGCGCCTTTTGCTCCAGATGACCATTGTGCCTTAGTGCACCTTGGGCTTTTTAAAACACTGCATCAAGCGAGACATCGAGTTAGAACGCGACTCATGACCCCTCTCTCTTTTATTTAGTCCAAGGGATGTTGTTTACAAAAGCGGCTTAGTTATTTCGGACTCGGCTCAAATCTGAAGCTCTTTGTAGCACACATATTATGACTTGATGATTAAGTGAGCACCTGGGACTCTTAAAGACATACAAATGCTTGAGCGAAAAGTTCTATTGGGTGGGAATGAAGAGTGATGTTTTGAAGCATGTAGATAGATGACGAACCTGCGAACTGTAATAATAGTTCGTTTGTAAAAGGGTTTTAAAGAGTGTTTATAAAAACTAGTTTATAAAATTTAAATAAAAACAGATAACAAATAGTCCCTCAGGAGTTCGGAGAGTTCATAAGCTAAAAATTTAGGCTATTTCCCCTTAGGACATGGATTTATTCAATGAACGGAGATATGTTAAGCCCCTTCTTAAGCACATGAGCTAACATTACACTTAAGAAAGGAAACAAAATGTTACCTGATTTACATGGTGTAAAAAAGACTTCGTGGGGAGAGGAGGGTGAAAATTAATGAGTGCTTTGTGTCAAAAAATTTGAAAGAAAGATGAAAAGTTATCTTGTTTATTGTGTTATGTCGTTGGAAAGTACTGTATTTGACAATGCACATTTGATATATATTTATTTCAACAACAAATTTAGTGTAAAATTTGGAAAACAAGCAACTTTATTATCAAAATAAAGTCTCATACTTTTTTTTTCCAAAATTAATTAAACAATACATTGACAAATATTAATTGGAGTAGATAGGTTATTCTCACAGAATAATTACAATAGATACATTTTAAAATATTTGCATTTATAGTCATTAATACAGTATTATAAATAATATATTATAGGAAAGTTAGAGAAAATATTCATTAATACAATGACTACATTTGTTAATTTTTTTAACAATGACTATATTTATAATTATTTTTTAAAATTAACCTGTGTCACTTATTTTTATTATTATTTTATTTTTTCAAGAACCCAATAAATTTAATTATTAAGTATAATGACTTTTAATGTATATTTTCTTTTAGTATCTTTAATATTTTATTTGTAGTTATTTTAAAGTCATGTTATTGATTTTTTAAGTATAATTTATAGCTAAATTATATGTTATTTATGTTAAATTTTTTTAGACTATTATATTTAAATATTATTTTTAAAATAAAACATATGATTCATGATACGTTACGATGCATATCGAAAGCAGGGCACGAATTAATTTTTGTTGTATTTTAGCCGACACTATTTAAGCCTTCTATGTTTTCTAGTTATGTTTATGTTTTCTTTTAGTGTTAGACTCAGGAGTACCAAGTTAGTATCCACGGAGAGACCCACACACTCGGAAGGTGGGTGTTAGAATTTCTGCCCATTTTGAAGACCGCTAGTAAATCATACTTCTTTTGTTGTACTATTTGTTCTTTATTACATTAATTGAAGTGCAAGACACTCAGATACTACTGGAGTTGTATCACAATTCTGCTCTTCATCACGTCGAACAAGATCCAACAACTTGCAAATGGTTCATATTGACAGTAAACAATGTAAGGTACGTTACTGCACTTGCACACATAAGCACCATACACAAACTCTCGTCGTCGATCACATTGTTGAACGCTACACAAGTTGTTGGAAAACCATCTCTAATTTAAAAAGGGTTTGAAACAATGATAAACTTTTAGAAAAGTCAAATTTTTTTTTTTTTTTTCCATTTACCTTACACAAATATATCTATATAGTAGACAAAATATCAAATCCTATAGAATGTCTTACAAAAATTTTAGAAAATATCTAACAAATTTTTTAATATAAAAATTACATTTCTAGCTATAATTTTTAAGAGGAAGAATAAACATTTACCATTAGAAGTCAAACATTTCAAGAACTTGTCAAAATGGCTCACTTGTCACAATTATTAGAGAACATAATATTTATAGAGGTAACAGATGAACTTACAAAATGGTGAGAAGTTGTAGAGTGGAGAACCATTCAGGAGGTGTGGATGAAGCAAATGAGTTGTTACTAATGTCCCTGTAGAGAAAAAACATAAATGAAGTAGTACTACACAAGATTGTAATAGAAATGAAAGCTCCTTGGTTATATGCTTACACATAACTCAATGAATTCATGTCAGTTAAGTTAGGCATTGGACCAGTCAACTTATTGTTGGCTAAATTCCTGAAATAAATAAATATTATTAACTACCCATAGAAAGAATATCAATAAGAAAAAAACCAACTTAGTCTCTAGAAGAGTACCCACAATTCAGTTATTTTTGTTAAGTTGTTCACATTTGAAGGGACGTGTCCAACTAGAAAATTCCGATCTAATCGTCTGTTACATATTTGAAAACCCTCACAATAAGTTGTAGAGAAAAAATTACAAAGAAGTTGAAGAGATGGGATCGATACTCACAGAACCTCAAGGGTCTTAACAAGTCCCAATGTTAGAGGGATGCTCCCAGAAAGTTCATTTCCATCAAGTAATCTGATAAAATAAGTCGAGTAAGATTTGAGATAAAAGAATTATAGGGTAGTGATTTGGATTTGTATCCACTTACATATGTATTAACACCATATTAGAGCTAAAAAGTTTAGATGGAATGATACCCGATAGTTGGTTCTTGCTGAAATGACTGCAATTCACAGTGTAAACTTTAAACCAGGAGTAAGGTTTTTAGGGTGGAATAAAAAATAATATCATAAGGAATTATTCCTAAAGTGAAAATATCACACTAATACGAAGCTTCGTCGACAAGGGAGTGAGAAAACATCCAATTTTGTAGATATATTTAAAATGGAGTAAAGAATACTCACAAGTGTTTAGCGTTGAGAAGGAGGTCCAAACCAGGAGATCCATCAACAGTTGAAACAGGGAGAGTGCCTGTTAACTGATTGTCAGTCAGGTCCAGCCAATAGAGTTTGGAGAGTTTTCCAAGAGATTGTGGTATGGAACCAGTGAGTTTGTTTGAATTTAATGCTCTGAGATAAATGAGACTCCACTTAAAACAGAAAATAAAACAAACAAATTTAGTTATCTTATGAATAAAATTTATCAATTAAATCTCACAAAAAAGATAGCTCCGTAAGATTGCCTAGTTCTTCAGGAATACTGCCACTGAAGCCACACCCAGCTAGGATCCTAACGGTTTAAATTAGAAAAATTTTTAAAAAAAAAAACAAATGAGATTTAGAAAAAAAAAAAGAAGAATGACATAAGAGATTAGTAGGATCAAATGAGTTTTTGTCATTAGGACTTTACAAAATTCTCAAATTATGTAGATTTCCTAGTGCTGAAGAGATTGAACCAGTGAGATCTCTATTGAAGGAAAGGTCCCTATAATTAAAACATAAAAAAAAAAAATGAAACAATAGTAAGAATAATGTATTTATTTCCGAGTGACAAGCATAGTAACAAAAATTGAGATTTTTTTTTTTTTTTTTTGACGGGCAGAGATTGAGATTAAACTCACAATAATTTAAGTTGAGGAAGATCACCAATGTCACCACCAAGTTTACCTTTAAGGCCCATAGTTGACAATCTCCTGAAGTAATAAGATAGGGTTAAGTCTCAACCAAAGTAAAAAAAGAAAATGGTAAAAAAAAGTAGTAATGAAGTTAGTTAGGAAAGGATATTTACAGTTCAGTTACTCTTGAATTGATGCATGTAACTCCTTCCCAGGGAGTTCCACATGGATCATTTGATGTTCTCCAGCTTGGTGGTGTATTTTGCCACTCGCTATTAAGGGACTCCAAAACCCCATCTATACCAAACAACATTCAAGTCATTAACGCCAACTTCCTTCTACTTATTAGAACAGTTTATATACAAATATACATAACCTCTCTCTAACTTTTTACATACGCCCCTCGAGTTGGAGCTATATTTTAATCATGCCCAACTTTTTTGAGAGATAATCTATTTGGCTAACTCCATTCCATGCTTTTGTAAAGATACATTTAACTATTCTCCGGTCTTCACGTATTCGGTGGAAACCATGTCTTGCAGTATATTTTCTTGTTAAAATGACAATCTACCTCGATGTGTTTAATACACTCATGAAAAACTGGATTAGATGCTATACGAATAGGCTCCTTGGTTATCACACATTAACTTTGTCGATGTCGTGACATCAAATCCCAACTAAATTAGGAGTTTAGCGTAAGCAAATTCATACGCAGACTACGCCATTATTTTGTATTTTGATTTTGCACTCGAGCGTGACACTACGTTTTGTTTCTTACTCTTTTAAGAAACTAAATTGTTGCATGCCCACAAACATACAATACTTGGGCGTTGATCTTCGATCTTATTTAAACTTTTCCCAATCAATATATGAGAAACCTTGAGTGTTATGTTAGTATGATCATAATTTATTGAAAATTTATTATAACGCAACTCATTGGTCAATTGTAGGCCATGATATATATTGGCTCACAACACTCATTGATTGTGCTATATCTAGTCTTTCCATA
Source organism: Cyclanthera cordifolia (assembly GCA_037832605.1). Classification (NCBI taxonomy): domain Eukaryota; kingdom Viridiplantae; phylum Streptophyta; class Magnoliopsida; order Cucurbitales; family Cucurbitaceae; genus Cyclanthera; species Cyclanthera cordifolia. The sequence goes on from JBBMEG010026606.1 coordinate 18,722, forward strand.
ATAAGGTATTTAGATTTTCCTACTAATACTTTGAAGGTTAAAATACCTTTTTTAGTCCTTAAACTTTAATATTTTTTCTATTTTGGTTCCTAGACTTTTAAAAATTCAATTTTAATTTCTCAAGTTTGATTTTTGTCCCATGTAATGTTAGACTTTCAAATGTTGAATTGTTCTCCCTTTGTTATTATTTTTGTTTTATTTTGGTCCACCGCTATTTTTAAAGAGTCACTGGTCTGTAAGGAAAAAAAAACACCAGTACCTCTTTCAATTATCTTTCCTCATCAACTACATGAAAATAGAATTAAAAAAAAAAAAAAAAAATCATCTAACAGAGTGAGCATCGTTCGCTCAACATCCATCATCTTCTTCCTCTTCAAGCATCTAAAGATCTCCTTCTTTAAAATTATTTTTCCGAGAACTAAACCGAAAGGGACAAAAATGGTGATATTGTTGATGACAAGCTCAACACTTGGTCGTCTTTGAGCTTGAAGAAGCACACTCCTGCTTTAGTTCATCTTCAAAATTCCACCTTGCATTTATGTCAAGTTGAAGCATAGAAGTCTGCGGTCAATCTCTTGGTCCGTTGTGTCCTCTTCCTCACTGGCCGTTGTACCCTGATGTCTATTTCTTTTCGCTCTTCCTATCATAGGCTGTATTTATTTTTCTGCAATAGGTGTATTGTCTTCTCTCTAGATATATATGTAGAGGCAACATATGTGTAAGGGTTAAGAAAAACAGAATAGAAGATCGATTTTGCTCTTTGGTGCTCTCTGAAACCAATTACAAAATTCATCCTCTCAAACTCCAGTCACGGAGCAACCTCAAACTCCTGGAGCACCAGGAACTGTCTAAGTAAGAAAGCCAGATGGATCGGAGATGATTAGAAGGCCAGAAGGATAGGTGAAAATTACTTTTGGAGATATGTCTGTTGGAAATCCCCCATTACCACCTTATTAAACCAAGTCACCACCAGACAGGAACAACTTTAGACTGTGGCAGAACATTGCTCTTCCTATATTGAGGAGCTACAAGCTGATAGGGCACCTTGATGGCTCACATACTTGCCCGGACTCGATTATTGAAATTCCTCCAAGTGAGGATGAGCCCGAAGGCTTCACAATGCACAATCCAGAATATCATATCTGGGTGCAAGTCGATTAATTGTTAGTCGAATGGTTATACAACTCCATGACAGTTGAAGTTGCCTCTCAGATCTCCATTTAGGGTTCAACCTTAGAGGTATGGAATGCATTATTAGAATTTTTTGGGTTCCAAGCTGCAGCTCAAAAGGATTATCTGAGACAAATGCTTCAACAAACAAGCAAAGGGAATTTGAAAATGATGACTATTTGAGTCTCATGAAAGGTTTCACTGAAAACCTGTTTTTAGCTGGCTCACCAGTTGAGGATAAGGATATGATTTCTCATGTTCTAGCAGGCTTAGATGAAGAATTTACACCTCTGGTGGTTATGATTCAAAACTCACAAATGTCATGGCCAGCAGTTCAGAACCAGCTACTTACATTTGAAAATCGCCAGGAACATCTGCAATCCTTAAAAAATCCAACAGTCTGCATAAATCAGCCATCGGCCAACATAGCTTCAGTCAATCACAAGCCGTCTCACACTCAGTTTAAAGATTACAGAAACAAGAGCCAACAACAAAACTATCAGAGGAGTAGAAAAGAAAGAGGCAGAGGAAGAATGGAATGGAGGAAATAAGCCCATCTATCGTTGATGTGGAAGAATAAGGCATGTTATTGAAAACTTTTGGTACAACACTAACCATAAACAAAGCTCAACAGACAACACTGGCAAAGCACCAGCTTCAACTATGATTGCCACTCCATAAGACGTCAAGGACAATGCTTGGTACTTAGATAGTGAATCAACAAACCACCTGATTTCTGAACTAGGAAATCTCTCTCTGAAATCCAAATTTACAGGTTTGGATAAATTTAGTGTTGGAAATGGTAACAAACTCACTATTGAACATACATGTTACTCAACTATTCACTCTAAGTTTAGAAACTTATCCTTAAAAAGCCTAATGTATGTTCCTACTATTTGTAAAAACTTAATTAGCATTTCAAAACTAAGGATAATGAGGTAACAATTGAATTTCAAGATTCGTTTTGTTCTATAAAGGACAAGGCAACAGGGCACATGAGCTTCTGAGGGGGACACTTAGAGATGGCCCGTACCAACTTCAACCTTTTGGAGCCCTAAACCAAAACACCTCAATGAATAAGGAAGGGTCAAGAAAAAAATTTGTATTCATGGTTGTTGTGTCCAATGCTCTAATTTCCACACATGTTCTTATGGCAACTCCAAGAAGTTATTTTGTTATTTCATGTATGAAGGATGTATGGCATGGTAGGCTAGGCCACCCTTCACCATGCATATTATCTCAAGTTTTGAAATTTTGTAAGGCTGTGAAAAGTGTTAATGATGATATATCCTTTTGTGAAGCATGTCAGTTTGAAAAATCCCACAAACTCCCATTCTCTTTATCTAACTCTCGGGCTCAATATCCTTTAGATCTTATTCATATTGATATTTCGGGACCTGCACCGTTTAACTTTTTTTGATGATTACAGGTATTATATCAGTTTTCTGGATGATCGTTCGAGATTCACATGGATTTTACCCTTGAAACTGAAAAGTGATGCAATCACAATCTTCAAACAGTTCAAAGCTCAGGTTGAAAAAGCCTATGATAGGAAAATAAAAAAGGTTAGTTGTGATGAAGGAAGAGAATTTAGACCCTTGCTACATTTTGCTTCTAAGAATGTATTAAAATACAGTTGGCATGCCCTTATACCTCAGTTCAAAACGGTCGCGTTGAACGCAAAGACCAACATGTGGTTGAGAATGGCCTAACTCTTCTCGCTCATGCCTCAATGCCACCCGAATATTGGTAGGATGCTTTCCACACAGCAGTCTATCTGATCAACCGAATGCCCTCGAGCATCATTAAAGGTAAAAGTCCTTACTTATGTATTGAATTTGCAAGAACCTGACCATCAAACCTTATGTGTGTTTGGATCAGCATGCTACCCCTGTCTACGTCCATATCAGCAACATAAGTTCGATTTTCACATGTCTAAATGTGTGTTTTGGGGTTACATCACCAATCATTAAAGGGTATCGTTGTTTGAATGCTGATGGAAGAATTTATGTATCTCACCATGAGTGCATCAACGAAACCAATTTTCCTTTTGCTTTGAACTTTATAAAAGATTTGGTCCTCTACCTGATTCTACCGACATTTTATCCTCGCTCCCAATCCCTAATATTACCTAGGTTACCAATTCACCAGATCTATCCTTACCCCTCCATGAACCTTCTCATCCTCCTAACAGCCTTACAACATCCTCTCCTCTCCCACAATAGTCATTCTCACACTCTTGCAATTTGCAAAAACCGAGCCCCTCCCCCTTTAGGAGAAAGAGGTCTCTCGGCCAGGAGCTCAAACAGAAAAGACACCGCCGCTCGCCACGCCGCCTACTTGCCACTCTGTCGTTGTGCCGTCGTCGCTTAGTGAGCCGTTGTTCTTTGATTTTCTCTCTCATAGTTCGTTTTTCATCTTCATTTCTTGGTTCTTGAAGCAACAAGAAATGGAGTTTTGGGGACTGTTTACATTTTGATTTTGTTGTATCTTTGAGAGCATTCCAAATCAACAAGAATGTTAGATTTGGTGTTAAAAGGTGTTTTCTACTCAAAGATTTGACTCACAAGACGTTCAAGAGATTGTATATTTCCTTGTCTCCCTGCCTTTTTGATGTTGATGATATTTTTCTTGTAAAAGCAATCTTATTAGAATCTCTTAGATTAATTTTGTATCTTGTATTTGGACTGATCTTGTAAATCTCTCGAATAAGATTGCCTCACCTAGACTCGTCCTTAGGTGCTCGTGGATGTAGGACATACATACTGAACCACGTAAATCTCGTGTTCACTTTTCTCTCTTATTTCACCATTTTTCCAGATTTTTGCTTGCTAAATTTCAATTAAAGAGCATAAAAATCAGATTTCAAGTTGATCGTTCATAGTTTTAGTTGAGTATCTTGAAGAAAAAATCAACATATGCTTAGAAGATGTCGGAATTAATTTTGTAACATATGTTTGTTCATATCTCTTGGCAATAAGAAGAACTTTCAACCGAACTATAGACCCATCAAGATTCACTTTATGTAACAGCCCAGTCTTCTGCTCTTTTCGATTCGAGGTCAGTTTTAGTCTTTTTGGGGTTTATAGGGAATCTCGGAGGTTTTTTTTTTATTATTATTATATTTATTTTATTTTGGGCAGAACGTTCTTCTAAAAGGCACGTGTAGGGAGGTACGAAGTCGGAATTTAAAACTAGGGGCATTTGGGTCATTTTGGACTTCAGGGGCATTTTTGTAATTTTGGCCCTAGGGGCATTTTCGTAATTTCCTCCTCTTTTTCCAGCAGCTATATAAAGCCAAATTTGAGCTTTTTAGGTCATCACTTCAAAATCATTGCCGCCGCCGCTGGAAGTCGAGGAGCCAGACCGAGATTGCCACGTGTCGCGCCGCCTGTCGCCGCCCAGCTCGCCAGCGATCGCCCGCCGCGTGTCGCTCAGGGAGACGACGTCGCCAGCCCGCCAGCAGACGCGCGCCACGCGTCGGGCAGTGTCGCCGCCGCCCAGACCAGTGAACGACTACTCGTCACGCGTCGCCCGAGCAAAGGGTGTCGCCGCCGCCCAGATCAGCGAACGACCTTGAGGGTGCCACCGCCGCCATCCGCCTGCTCGCCACGTGTCGCCCGAGCAGAGGGTGTCATCGCCACCACGCCAGCTTCGGATTGGTGCAACGTTCCCGAGCCTGCCAGCGCGCCCGAGCCTAGCCGCGTGCGATTCCGAGCTTGCCAGCGTGCCCGAGCCTAGCCGCGTACGTTTCCGAGCCTGCCTGCGAGCCTAGAGCGCGCATGTTCTTCACGCGCCGGCGAGTTTTCCCCCACGCGCCGCCGTCCGCCACCGCCGTCCGGCCACGCGCCACCGCCACCTCGCCGGAAAATTGTCGGGTAGTAATTTTTTAGCATTTTCATCGTTCTGAGTCCGTTTTTTATGGTTTTAAGACCAAATTCTTACTGTTATACCATGATTGA
>JBBMEG010026617.1:0-23850 GCA_037832605.1 Cyclanthera cordifolia
GTCGCCAATGGCTTCCTTGTCCTTCGTGCGGGTCCCGACCTCTTCCGAGTCTTTCGGGATATTTTTGGTTATAACAACCTACATTAAGGATGTGGTATACATTCATTAATGAGTTGGCTATGGGGACCCTCCCTTAACCTACTAATTCTATAGTAGTGACTTAATAACAACAGTTTGAATCTTTCAATTCACTCCCTTCTTTCGAAGCGAAGAGAACAACAAACAAAAATTGGATGGTCAGTCAATCCTTGTTAATTAACTTACTTACTTTGTAAACTATAACATATACCTTGCCTTAATTAGTTACTTGGTTACGTCATTACTAAATAAACATACAAATACTTAACCTGAAGAATACTTTCTATATTCCGAATGCAAGGACATTGTCAAAAACAGTACAACCAAACGTTTCACACAATGTGATAAGCTCCAACGTTGCCTGATTTTACAAAGTTAGAGGTTCTTCTAGGATCCTTGCAAAAAATCACAAATATGGAAAACTCAACACTGTAGGAAATGAAGATTTTGATTTGAAAAAAAAAAGACAACAAAAAAAGAGGTCAAGAAAACACAAATATTTTATATTTATTTTTGTAAAAAAGGAGGTCTTACAAGCCCTTTTTAACGCCAAAAATTCGTTCGTGCCTTGGAATACAAAAGGACTCACAAAACTATTAAATGCATTTTGTATAAAATAAGACCCAGGAAGCAAAAGTCAATCATACATCAATTGAAAGTCTTAAATACTGGACAAAAAGATAGATATGCTTTAAAAATATCCAACAAACCCTTCTAATGTGTCCTTAGCCATTATGAGCATGTTTGACAAGGTTTGAAATAAAAAAGTCCTTAATTACGAAATATGGAAAAAGCCTTGTTAAAAATTGTGTAACATTGATTTTTCATAATATATGATTTCTCCCATGCCATCATCATTCCCGTAATGGTATCTTCATTTCATTCTCTTCTTGACTTAGTGTGCTAAAGTTGTAAATGACTTTGGCCTAAAAAAGCTTCGTTCGTTGATTGATAATCTCTTGAAGATGTAATGTGTAAGCCTTTTGAATATTATTTGTCTTACTCCGTGTAATAGGTCCTTCGGGTACATGCAATGGACCGTTGGTTGGATTTGTATCATCCCCTCTTTCTTTTAAATTTTTTTTCCTCAAATCTAGATCTTCATTTCCTACATCAAAAGGAGTCAAATCAACCACATTAAAAGTAGAACTTACGTTGTACTCACCTCGAAGATCTAACTTGTATGCATTATCATTGACACGTTCAAGCACTGGAAAAGAACCATTTCCCCTTGGTTGAAGTTTAGAATTTCTTTGATCCCGAAACCTCTTTTTTTTTTTTTAGTTGAACCCAAACCCAATCACATTGTTTAAAAATTAATTTCTTCCTTGGTTCTTTGCTAGTGATTAGCTTTTGATTTTTATTTTCAATCTTTTCTTTGATTTATTTGTGCAATTCTTTGAGGTATTTGCCGATGTTGCATCACTAGTAAACATATTAAGTGGTAATGGTGATAAATCTAGTGGAGTTAAGGGATTAAAGCCATATACAGTCTCAAAGTGAACAATGAATAGTGCTATATATAGCTCTATTATATGCAAATTCCACAAATGGTAGTCTTTTCTCACATATTAAGATTTCTAGAAATCAGTGATTTAAGTAAGGCTCCCAACGTTCGATTAACCACCTCGGTTTTTCCATCAGTTTGGGGGTGACATGTTGTCGAAAATAAAAGCTTGGTACCCAATTTTCCTCATAAGACTTTCCAAAAATGACTTAAAAATTTAACATTCCTATCACTCACAATTGTTTTGGGAATGTCATGCAATCTAACCACTTCTCTAAAGAAAAGATTAGCTGTGTTAGTAGCATCATCTATTTTGTTACATGAAATGAAATGTGCCGTCTTACTAAACCTATCAACAACCACAAAAATGCTATCATGATATCTTCTAGTCTTTGGTAAGCCTAGAACAAAATTCATGCTATTATCAACCCATGGCTCGCTAGGAACATCTAAAGGAGTGTAAAGACCATGTGGTTGTGACTTAGACTTAGCCTTCTTACATTTGAAACATTGTTTGCACACATTGTCCTTACCTTTTTTGTAATGAATGACATAAGAAAATATCAATGAATTCTACCCACTTAGCATGTCTCTTGTTGAGCTTTGTTTGACTTTTGAGATGTTTCAAGCTTTCATGATCCATGTGGATGACAAACTCTTTTAGGCACAAGTAATGTTGCCAGACTTGCAAATCCCTCACAAATGCATGTAGTTCTTTGTCATATGTAGGGCACTTGGGTTGTGCTCCATTTAGCTTTTCACTAAAGAACATGATTGACCTCTTTTCCATCATCAAAACAATCCTTATACATATCCCACTTGTATCACATTCAATCTCAAAAGATTTATTAAAGTTAGGTAGAGTAAGACAAGGTGCATCGATCAATTTATCCTTAAGTTCATTGAAAGCATTCTATTGCTTTTCTTTCCATTGAAATTTCACATTCTTTTTAACAAACTCATTTAAAGGTGAGGCTATGCTACTGAAATCCTTAATAAACCTCCTATATAAACTAGCCAAACCATGAAAGGATCTCACCTCAGTTGCATTGTGGATGTTGGCCACTCTAAAAAAGCCTTGACCTTTTCTTCATTAACTTGCACTCCATTCTTTCCAACAATGAATCCTAGGAAACTAACTTGGTCTAGACAAAAACTACACTTTTTGAAGTTGGCATAAAGCTTCTCTTCTCTATGTTTAAGTAAATTGTCTTAACATACAAAACATGATCATTCAAGCTTTTTAAGTAAAAAAGGATATCATCGAAGTATACCACAACAAATTTCCCAATATATTCTCTTCAAACATGATTCATTAATCGCATAAAAGTACTTGGTACATTAGTTAGTTCATATGGCATAACAAGCCACACACAAAGTTGAAACTTTGTTTTAAAGCAGATTTTCAGTCAGCTCCTACATGCATTCTAATTTAATGATAACCACTCTTAAGATCTATTTTTTAAAACAAGTTTGCACCATGTAATTCATCTAACATATCATCTAGTCTAGAAATAGGATGTCGATAATTTACCGTTATCTTTTTAATGGCTCGACAAGCAACACACATCCTCCAAGTTCAATCTTTCTTGGATACTAAAATCATTGGAATGGAACAAGGACTTATGCTTTCTCTAACATAACCTTTGTCCATGAGTTCTTCCACTTGCCTTGAATCTCTTTCTTCTCGATAGGATTAGTTCTATAGGTAGCCATGTTTATAAGAGTTGCTCCGGGAATGAAGTCAATTTCGTGCTCAATTCCTCTTAGAGGGGATAATCTCATAGGTGTATCTTCACATGGAAACATGTCATTTAAATTCCTGCAAAAGAGACTTCTTGTCGGTAAGTTGGTTACAATGTCCTAAGCAATGACAATGTCCTCAGGGATGGGAAGTTCTCCCCTTCTTCGATTTACTTGAAGTCAATAAAAATAATTGACCTTCACATCAGCTCCAAAATTTGACCATACCAATTTGCTGAACAATGCTTCCTTATATAGGCCAAGAAATCCCTTATTTTTCTCCCAACCACACCACTTTTAAAGTTTTAAAAAGCTAATTTGAGAGGTCTTTGACTTACTGCCAAAGTATCCTTGCTTGGGCAACGAACAATAGATCTGAGCCATTCAATCCATCATTGATCTGCGTCAAAAGATATTTTGTGTTTTCTCATCAATTAATCTGATGTGGGTGGAATGCAGCCAGCATTAGGAATGCACTGCCCTTTGTCAATGCTCTGAGCAATGAAACTTCAACACTTTTGCACCTATATGGGAATACGATCAACATCACCAATATTTTGGCTACTTTGATGCCTTTAGCTTCCTTTTCCTGTGCTAATCATGAATGCTCATAACATTGATGTGCTTGAAGCAATAAAATGCGAAAAACATTAAAAAAACATGTCTTAAAAGTTCAATATCACATATTTCACGTTGTTAAATTGGCAAAGTAATGTATTTAGCCTATTTTACATATGAAACCATGAAATTCTTATGATATTAACTTCTAAAGCACATGAAATCTTAGTAAAAGTAAGCTAAAATAACTCTCTAAATGGAGGGTTATCAGTAATAATGATCTTGATATACCAACACACCTAACATTGACAATGTTAACCGCAATGCTAATCCCAATTCAATGTTGGATGATCTGGATAAGGCTATTAGGGTTGACAACCTTATAGCTAATGTCGTAACCCCATGCATCATAAGACCTGAAATTAGGGCAAGATCTTTTACAGTTGAAACATGTGACGTTTCAGATGTTACAAACTATTGGACAATTCCATGGCTCCATATGAAGATCCACCTCAACACCTTAGATATTTTCTAGGGGTTAGTGATCCTTTTAAGGTACTCGATGTAACATGTGACTTGAGACTGTCGTTGTTTCTTTATTCTTTGAGGGAAACTGCTAAAGTTTGTGTGGACACTTTACCTCATGACATTATCACATCTTGAGATACACTAGCTGGAAATTGAAGTACAAAATGAAATAACTGGATTTAGACAACATGAGGATGAGTCAGCTAGTGAAGCCTAAGAGAGATTCAAGGATTTATTAAGGAAGTGTCCCAGCCATAGTCTACCTTATTCCATTAAGATGGAGTAATTCTATAACGGGTTAGAACCATAAACCAAAGTGATGCTAGACGCATCCTCGAACGGTTCTTTGCTTTGAAAAACCTATATTGAAGCTTACGATATCCTCGAAATTATTTTTTTAGACAATTGTCAGCGGTATAAGCCGATGCATTAACATCAAATGCCAATGCTATAAAAAATCTCCAATTGTAAACTGAGAAATTACATAATGCATCAATAATCAACCAAACACCGGAAGAAAGCTTTATGAATTGCGATGAGCTTCAAATCTATTGTCCTAACCGTCCAGCTGTTGTGATGTATATGGCAGTTAGAGATAAATTCAAACAACCTCTCAATTCTTATTATTATTCTAGTAACTATACACCTAGATAGAGGAATCATCCTGGTTTCTTTTGGTCGCAGCTATGGAATGTCATCAATAATCTCTAGCACCATCCAAAAGTAAACACTTCCTTTTGATTTGGAAACTAAAACAAAGGATATGGAAACCATCAAAATTTCCACAACAACAACTAAAACTTTAAAAAATCCAACCCTCAATTGCAAGTTCCTGGAACTTCGTAGGAAGCCATGTTCAAGCAATATATCATCAAGAGTGATGTTGTGATTAATAGCCAACATACCATAATGATAAATCTAGAGTTACAAGTTAGTCAGCTAGCATCAAAGCTAAGAAACAAACCTTTAGGGAAACTTCTTTAGGATACTAAGCAGGCAAAACGAGAGGGAAATGAGCAAGTTCAATCTATTGAACTTAGAAGTGGAAAAACGTTGACGGCTGAAATGAAGGACAAGCTGCCAAAGGATACGTTAAGAGTGAAGTTACAAGGTAAAGCTAGCAACGATGCTAATACGGAGGGCATCACTAGTTCTAGCAACGTTGTAGGTGAAATCTTGAGGAAGGGGAACTTAGTTTGGTCAAGAGCCCATCATTAGACAATTCAGTCAAGGATGGATTGAACGACTCAGATCAATTACTACTTGCCCAAGCAAGAACACTTTGGCAGCAAGTCAAAAGACACTTAAATTAGCACTTCAAAATTGAGGAAGTGTTATGTAGTGAGAAAAAACAAGGGATTTCTTGGCATATATAAGGGAGCATCATTCAGCAAATCAAGATGGTCGAATCTTGAAGTTAGTGTGAAGGTCAATTATTTTTATTGAATTATAGTAAATTGAAGAGAGATGTTTGTTTCCACAGATGAAGGCATTATAAATGTGGAGTGCATTGTATCCGTCTAACCATACAAGTAGTCAAGGAGCAATGCAGTCGTAGTCTTCAGCATTGTTTTGAGTCACACATAAGCAAAAGACGTCTCCTTCTATTTCTTTTATGACTTTAATTTTTTGACCAAAATTTATTGTAACTTTCTTTTTTATGAATATTTAATTTTTATTACAAGTTATATTCTTTTTATTTATGCTATTTATGTTTATGATTTTTATTTTATGCTTAGTAATAATATGCTTTCACTATGTAGAGGTTCTGGTCGTACTGTTTTTAGTGATGTCCCTCGCATCCTGGTGACTCAGTGTAAATAAACTATTCCATGCATTCTTTGTGTGAAGTGAGTGGTTGTACTGTTTGGGTCAATGTTTTTCGCATTCTGAATGTAGACAACATTCTTCTTGTTAAGTAATTACGTGTTTTATTTAATAATATGAGGTAACCAAGCAACTAATTAAGGAAACGTAGTTGTTATTATTTACAAAGTAAGTAATTTATTATTTAACTAACAAAGGACGACCGACCATTCACTTTTGTTTGTGTTTTGCTTCACTTGAACCAAAAGAAAGTGAATTGATAGATCCTTACTATTGTTAATAGTTCACTGCTAGACTAATTTAGTAGGTTCATGGAAGGTTCCTTATAGCCAACTCACTAATGATTGTGTACCACATCCTTAATGCGGGTAGCATTAAAAGAGAATGCGATTTGACCATAGGCATTGATGTGCAGTATAAACTTAACTTTGTACCATGCCAATTGCTTTAATTAATGACCTTTGCACCTTACTTATTGATGTGCTTCAATAACTTAGCATCCATAATTTATTAATGTTTCAATATGGTTAGTGTTGCTCTTGAAGTTGTTTACCTAAAGACAATGCTTGCATTCCAAACTATTTCACCCAACTTTTGCATTCCGAACTATTTCACCCAAATTTTGTGCTTGTTTAATCTACATAATCTAGAATATGATGTTACTAAAAGAATCGGTCTTTGAGAAGATGACTTGAATATTTATTACTTGATATAATTGACAGCGATCACTTGCGTATTCAAGGCACCAGAGTGATGTTTAGGGCATATCCAATGCAAACTCACATTCTAAATAGTTTTAAACATCAACATTGCTCGACATGTTCCCAACAAGTTTTTGGCATCGTTGTTCCGAACTTATTTAGATTTTAGTTATTTTATCTTTTGTTTTAGGAGGGTTAATCGAGTATATCGTTTTGTGCAGGTGCATCAGCGACCGTTTTAACACTCTTTTCGATTTGATCCTGAAATCGAGAAAACTTATCTCCGTAGACATCAACATAAGTGAAGGAATAGAAGAATCAAAATGACTTGGCAAGGAGGTAACAATTTACCTAATGTACCGAATGCACCTAATACTGACAATGCTAACCACCATGCAAATGCAGACCCCATTCCGATAGTGGATGAGAGGGATAAAACTATTAGGGTTCCAAACCCTATAGCCAATGTTTTAACCCCAGGCTTTGTAAGGCTTGAGATTAGAGCAAGATTTTTCGAGTTGAAGCTTGTGATTTTTCAAATGCTACAAACCATTAATCAATTCCATTGTTTTGCATCTGAAGACCCTTATCAATACTTGAAATCATTCTTAGGAGGTAGTGATTCATTTAAAATACTTGATGAAACACAAGATGACCTTAGGCTCACATTGTTTTCTTATTCCTTAAGGGATAGTGCTAAAGTCTGAGTGAATACTTTGCTTCCTAGCACTATCACATCTAGGGAAACACTAGCTGAGAAATTTATTACAAAATATCATCCTTCTATTAGAAATGTAGAAGTTAGAATGAAATCATTGCCTTTAAGCAACATGAGGATGAAACATTTAGTGAAGTTTGGGATAGATTTAAAAAGCTTTTGAGGAAATGTCCTAACCATGGTCTACCTTATTCCATTAAAATGGAATAATTTATAATGGGTTAGAACCAGCTATGAGGGTGATGCTAGCTGCATCAACGAATAGTTATTTACTTAGAAAGACCTATAATATTTTAAAAATTGTCAATGGATAATTGTCAATTGACAAAATCCAATAAGATCGTAGCCAAGAAAAGTGAAAAAGCTAACTTTGATGCTCTTACGTCTATCCAAGCACAAATGACCGCTATGACCAATGCGATGAAGAGTCTTCAATTGCAAGCATCACAATTGCAAAATGCATTAGTACTCAGTCAATCATCGGAGGGAAGCTGTGAATTTTAAGGCGAGCTTGAAAACTGTTTTAGTTCTCCAAAGAATTGAGCTATTGTCATGTATACGAGATTTGGATATCCTTCTAAACCACCCTTAAATTTATATTCCTATTCAAGTAATTACACACTTGGAGGGAGGTATTATTCTGGTTTCTCTTGGTCTCAGCTTTAGGGTGCAATCAGCAATCCATAATCTTAACCAAAACCTTTTTTTTTTTTTCTAACTATGGAAACCATAATCAAGAATAAGAGAGTTAACAAAATTTCCACAACAAAATTTTCTAAAAATCTAACTCTCTACAGCAAGTTCCTGAAACTTCGCTATAAACCATGTTAAAAGAATATATCACCAAAACTAATGCCACTATCAATAGTCAAAAAACCAAGCTGAGAAATCTAGAGTTGCAAATTGAGCAGCTAAATTAAGTATCTGATACTTTTAATTCAATGAAGTTACAAACAACATTCATTCCAATTTTGTAATTCTAATAATTTAATTTCATTAGAACTTGGGAGTTAATTTAATAATTATAATATTAAAAGAATTTTATTTAAGTTAAATTTGGATTTTTTTAACACTTCACATCCAAACCCTCCACCTCAAACACAGTTTTACTAACATTCTCATCACAACCCTGCACCCAAACACAATTTTCCTAACACTTTCCATCCCAACCCTGCACCACAAACGCAGTCTTCTTAACACTTCTCATCTCTTCCCATCACTTCTCATCCCAACCCGTCCTATCCAAATGCGCCCTAATAGATATGAATAACTAGTTTTAATAGTTCAAACTAATCAATATGTCAAACATATTAATTATGAAGAACTAAGTTTAGTTGATTAAATTAATTATTTATATATTAGTTATATTAATAAACTAATATTATTATATAAATTATTAACTAAAGAGTGTTGATTGATAAATTGGATATATTTATTAGTTATATTTATTAAGGATTTTATTAATGTATAGGATATAATATTAATTATTTAGTTATCCGATAATTAAATAAAAATCAATCAATTAATTGATTAAATAAGGTTATTTATTGGATAAGTAACTCGAAACATATAAATAGAGATCTTAGGTGCGTGATTGCCTCTCCAAAAACTATCGCTCTTCCCCTTCGAAAAAGATCTCCCACCAAGCGACTTAAAGACTCTGGAGACCATTCAATAAGGTCTATGCCATCTTAGAAGGTGGAGATAAAGAATTGCGAGACTAATTAAATGCATCATTCAATATACGTTTTTTATGTTTTATGATAAACAACTAGAGAAAATTACATGCGGATTAATTGGATTGATCAACTAAAATCAATTAAATTTTTTTATTGTTCCTAAACTTCTCGTGCATGTCCCACAATTTCTAACAAAGTATCAGAGATTTGACTTAGTTGTTTACTAATCTCTTTAGATGGTGGGTGTTTTAATAATCAAAAATTGTTTTGTACACTATTTTTGTTCAAAGATTTAGCTAGAAGTTTGATTAGTGGGCACTAATTTTACTTTTTTTTCTTAATTCTTCTAAATTAAATGTAAACCATTTGATTGAGAGTAAGATGATTTGTATTTTGTACTTTTATTTTGGATCAATTTGGTTAAGAATATGAAGAACAAAGGAGATCAAGATCAAATGAGGAGACCAAAGACCACGACAAGAGGTGGGTAGTCCGCAACCGTCGTAGGCCTTAGCATTAAGTTACCGAGGGACCACGGGCAACTCTAACTCATCGACGACATTTAGTCGCCAACGAGTGGCCGCAACGTGGAGTCGTGGGCACTCGTGCCAAGTAGCTTGAAGTCACATGTCTTGACCAAAATTTGGACCAGGTTTGTCTAAACCCCTCTAAGATCTCCTAAAATTTCTTGACGATTTTATATTATTTTAACTTAAACATCTTTAGAAGATATAGAAGGAAAAATAATTGAAATTGTTTATATTTTTGGATAATATTGGGCATCGTTTTTTAGAAATAAAATATTGAGAATTAAATAATATATATTTTTTAAATTTAACTGTATAGAATATTGGTAACCAAATTTAGATCAAATCTAGATTTTTAATTAAAGATTTATAAAATTTCATCAAATATATTTAAAAGATATAAGAGGAAAATTTTTAATGATATTCATAATTCAAAACACTATATATATATTTTTTTTTTTATTATTATTATTATTTTTTATTATTATCTTTTTTTTCTGATATTACTTTGTCAAATTAGAAGATCAAGATCATGAAGGTCAAGATATCTTGGGTGGAAACTCTTGTAATATGAAACTTTGTTTATAGGTTTGTGCTAAATCAAACTGGTCCATTTGTTGTATATTATAAATTATGATATTTATATGTTGCATTAATGTATGTCATATAGATTTAAGATTCTACCATAAGTTTAATAGATTCACATTCTAAATAATGATACATTATAATATATACCGGTGTTTGTTTATAAAATTGTAAGCTTGTTTAAATCTCCACAAACACTCAAAACAAATATCTCCGTAAATTTCACACTATGGTATTTTCTTTTTTAATTATTATTATGTTGAATGTATGGATTATGTTGAAAAATGGGTTTTTAAATATCACTCAAAATATCCATTTAAATTTGTTTTAAAATGAATATAATCGTATAAAATGGTTTTAAAAAGGTAGAGGCTAATAATCCATAAAAATGAATTAAAATTAATATGATTAATTTATTTCATTTAACATGTTTAGTTAATTAGATTATTTAAAGAGCATTGTGACTTAGTATCAATTTTTAAGAAGGGAACCTTGAGGTACTCAAGATGACGGTTACAGAACCCTTCTACTTTAGAAATGACTTGGGGTTTGAATGATTAAAAGTTGTGAGGTCACTTTGTGCAAGCTAGCTCAAATAATGTGAAGGTATTTATTTTAAAAACTGAGCAATTCACATTATTAAAATTAATCCATCCAATAAAATAGTTATAATACGAAAATTGAGACTTGGATAAACGAATTTAACCTATTCATATGAGTGAGATGAAACTCTATTTTAAAATAGTTAGTGGGAGAAGGATCAGTGTCAACTAATCATGCAATCTCCACTTAGAACTTTCAACGTGAGATCCTAGTCAAGTTATGTGTTGGCCATGTTCCTTCTTCATTTGGTATGTGTTTAATTGGGTCAAGGGCGAGTTTGACTTATCCTTCCACTATACTTGTTTGAGAAAATGTCACTTGGTTTGAATTGGTATGTCACACTATCAAGGGTCTGGTTAAGCAGTTAACCAAATCCTAGGTAAAAAATGGTTACTAAAAATCATTGTGATAAAAGTTTTTCTGATATGGATTTTAAGTCGAGAAAAGTCTCGTGCTCGGGGAATAATACCTAACCTATCATACAACGACACTTGCTAGAAAACTCTTTTTGTTACACCATGACATCAATCAATTTTTATTTTGACTAACAAACATCCTGCAGTACCTAGGATCAACATGGTTTGTAGGATAGACATTTGACAAATGGTGATTAGTCAACAAAGTAGCAAAAATCTGCATTCAAGCAAGTATCTCAGATATCTTGAATGAGCTGATAACGGATACACTACATTGTATGTTTGCTAGATCTTCACGTTCATTGGAGGATAATTGTTTAAGTGATGAACCTCTACCTCTTCACATGGCTTCCCTTTTACGTCACATGCATGCATGCGTTCTTCTCAATGATGAGATCACCATTGATGAGGATGAAGCAAGTGACGTTCCTTCAATGATGTTGAAGAAAGAAAAAAAAAAAACATGGGAATGCAAGACTGACTCAAGAAGATAATCTAATTGAAGAAAGAAGGATATGTTCAACATGTTTGTCTTTTTATTAGGCCCACCCAAGAAACTACTATATAAGAATTTCTTTAAAAAAAAATGTTATTCATAAAGTTCCTTTGGGTTTTTTTTTTCTGTTATATATGAAAAATTCCAAAAAATTTTAATGGACTAATTATCTAGTAATGATATTTATTTAGTATGAAATACCATAAAACTTAATTTATTTAGTTATTTAATAATCAAAATAACAAATTTCAAATATATAAATAATTACAAACATTGATGACAGAATACGTTATATCTAAAAAAAACGGTAACAAAATATATACACATAAATACGTATAATAAGTAATTATAAACAAATAAGCTAACATGGTTGAGTTTGAAAAAAACTAAATTTTAATTTTTATCCTTTTAAAATAGAAATTCAGTCATCATCATTTAGAAAAATATAATATTATGATTTTGATCATTAATTATTTTAGTTATTTAATAATAAGTTATAAATTTAATTGGTTTGAAGAAAGCTACAATTTAAATTTTTATTGTTTAATAATCTATACTTTAGTTTTTAAGACTCGGAGAAATATAGAATTTAGTTCCTATGCTTTGAAGAAATAAAATTTAGTCCATATAATTTGATAAAATCTAAAAAATAATTAATGTTATTTGTAAATTGTAGGCGAATTAAGTACGTAGATGTGATCTATAAATTATGTATTTTTTGTCCAATCAATTACTTATCTCACACCCTCATTATTAAATACAAAACAATTAACTTCTACGTGTTTTATTCACCCACAACTACGAACGGCAGATTATTTTTTAGATTTTATCAAATTCAAGGGACTAAATTTTAATTTTTCAAATCATAAGGATTAAACTGTATATTTCTCAAAAATTTATGGACTAAAGTCTAGATTTTTAAACCATATAGATTAAACTCTGAAGTTCTTCAACTCATAGGGACTACATTTATAATTTAGCTTTTAATGACTTCAACCCATAGGGACTAAATTTATAATTTAGCATTTAATATATTATGTCGTCAAAATTGCATTCATACATAATGTGTATTTATAAAAGTTTCACGAATAATAAAGTAAATTTAAATAAAATACAAACATAATAAAAGGAGAAATTAAACATACATAATAATATATTAAAAAAAAAAAAAACAAAGGAAAACATTTTATTGTTATTGTTAAGATAGTTTGGTTGGGTGGTGAGAGAGAGGAAGAGCAAAGGAGGAATAGAACAAGCAAAGGAGCTTCCTTTGCATTTATGAAAGGAGAAAACATAGTAGCTACTAACAATGGAAACAACGCATAAAACAATTTCCAGTCAATACCAACAAAAAATAAATAAATAAATAAAACAATTCAGGTTTTGAGCCGTCTTGTCTTGTCTTCTAACAAAAAAAAAAAAAAAAACTATCTTATTTTCTTCTTAATTAAATAAAATAGGTATAAAATTTATATTGTGAGTAATTATGATTGAACCAAACTCATAACATAATTAGGGGTGTTTGTTAAGTATTTTTACAAAGTATCGTGGAATTGAGTTTTAGAAAAAAATTGTTTGTGCAACCTAAGAAATGAGCACTTAAGTCCATTTGAAAGTTCCAAAAAAGTGCTCCAGTTAAACTCATTTATAACTGCTCTACTAAAAACATCATACAAACAAGCACTTTTGTAACTACTCTACTAAAAATATCATACAAACAAGCACTTACCTCGAAATTCACACTAAAAACACCATACAAACAAATAACCATATATAAACCTCTTTCCAAAATCATGAAACAAACAACCATTTCATTATAAACCCTATACTAAAACCATTTAACAAACAAGCTTTTAGAAACACATAAAATCTCTAACTCCTCAAACTAACTTCTCATTTCTATACACTCAAAATAAATACTTCACAATTTTTCAAACAAACATCCCCTTAGAAGTGTTTTAGTGAAAAGGAATGTAAATGATCATGTGAGAATGCGAAATAAGAGGATAATAGCAAAAAAAAAAAGGAAGATGTTTTATTTATAGAATGATTACGAAAATAATGATTGTTTATATTAGACAGGAAGAAAATGATCATGAAAAATAAAACAACGAATATAAAAGAAACTAATACATAAGTTATATATGTAAAGAGAAAAAAGTTAATAAAAAATAAATAAAAATGTGATTTTAAGAAAAACAATTTATGGTCAACTTCATCCTCAATTTATAATTTTTTTTAACCTATTAGTGGTATTTCTCATTCTCTAAGTTAGATGTAGATTTTAAGAATATTTAGAAAGATAATTTATTTTGAGTATTTATAAGTAATGATTGCACCCAAAAACTTGATTGAATCTAGTTTTTAAGAATATTTAGAATTAATATTCAGAATGATGATTCATTTTCAGGATTTAGAAGTAATGTAATAATGATTGCAACCAAAAAATTATTTGGATGTATTTTTTAAGATTATTTAAAATTAGTGTTTAGAATGAACATTTATTTTGAATATTTAGAAGTAATAATTCTACTTAAAAACTTGTTTGAGTACATTATAAATTTAGTCCCTATGGTTTGAAGAAAGTTAGAGTTTAGTCCTATAGTTTAAAAATCTATAGTTTAGACCATATAGTTTGGAGAAATCTACAATTTAGTTCATATAATTAGAAAAATTAGAATTTAATATATAAGGTTTGATAAAATTTTAAAAAAAATAGTCAGTTATTAGTAATTTTAGGTGAATAACACACGTAAAAGATAATTATTTTTGTGTTTAATGATAAGAGTGTGATAAATTAATTGATTAGACAAAAAATACATAATTTTTACATCACATCTACGTATATAATTGGCATACGATTTACAAATAACATGGACTATTTAAGATTTTATCAAACCATAGGGACTAAATTCTATTTCTTCAAACTATAGACAGTAAATTCTATATTTCTCCGACGTATATAGACTAAATTTTATATTTCTCCAAATCAAATAACTAAAATCTAGATTTTTAAACTATAAATGCGTGTGTGGGGTGGTGGATTATGTTTGGTCAGCCAGCGCGTGGTCCAATGCACTTTTTTTTTTTTTTTTCATTTCTCTAATTCAATCAATTATTCATTCTCAATCCTACAACTAAAATACATACTTATTAACAGTTGGGTTGTGAAGAACTAATCTCTAAGTTTGTGAAATGAATATAGTGTAAATGTATAATTTACGTAACTTGTTTGTTTAATAGTCCACATTAATATTTAGTACTTGAAAAAACACAAATAGAGGAAGACCCTTCCCATCTATTATTGTACGTAGACTGTTTTTTTCCTTGGTAATCACATCCTTCCAACTAAAATCAAATTTAAAAAAAAAAAAGAAACAAATAAGAACTGACAATAATATTTGAAAGCAATAGCCCAGAGTAAAATCAGGCATAAAAAGGCACCTGAAAATACTTGGGTAATTTACAAAACACAACAGTTTCTCCTTTCTTCTTCCCATCTCAGCCGTCTTTGCAGTCCCCAAATCAAAACCCCCCTCCAAAATTCAAACCCCACAATTAAAAACCATAACTTTCAAATTAAAATTACATCAAAATTAAATTAAATAAAAAAGAAAAGAAATTGTATTCTTTTTTCTTTTTTCTTTTGTTCATATATATTCAAGAATCTCCAACTCTCTTTTTGGGACCCTCATTTCGTGTCTTTTCTACACCTTTTTGTCTCTCTTCTTTCTTCTAATCTTCATATATATAATATATATACATGTTTTTTTCTTCTCTCTTCTAATCATAATTGTATAAAAATCTATTCTTTTTCGTGCCATTTCCCGTTCCTGTTGTAGCTTGTTCCTGTCATGTCTTCCTCCGCCCCTTCTTCCTCCTCCTCCGGCGGCCCCCGGCGGCGGAGGGGCGGTGGTGATTTTGATAGTCCTTCCTCTTCCCGCCGCCGCGGTGCCAGTGAATTAGTTTGGCCAGAGCCATTTATAGAAGCACTTGCTACACAAGTCGCCATTGATGCTTCTCGCTCTCTTGGCCGAATCCATGCTGCTGCTGCTCTTTCTAATGTTTTTCAGGTCACTTTTTTTATTTTCATGTGTTTGCCATTTTGTAGATCAATGACAACAATTCTTTCTTTCTTTTTTTTCTTTTTTTTTGTTATAATTTCCAAATGAGTGTTTCTTATAATATGTAAATTGAAGTTAGCCATTAGTTTTAGTAGGGAAGAGTTGATACTAAAACAAGAAAAAATAAATAATGATTTCAATAATTTCCGAAGATCATTGAAAATCTTGTGTGTTTGTAATTGTACCTTGGAGTCCAACTCTTAAAAATGATCACTCATTGCAAAGTTTTTATATTTTTAAAACGGGTATGTGATTTTTTTTAAAAAAAGAAGAAGCTTTATGAAGAGTTTCAAAAGGGTTTTTGAAAGAGATTGGTTTCAGATGGATATATTGTAATAATTATTTGTATTTCCTATTTTGACATGTTCTTGTTAGTCCTTTTCAATGTGGGTGTTTTTTTGTTTTTGTTTTTTTTTTTTTTGGGAGAGAAATTTTGGTTTTGGTTTTGGTTTAGGTTTGGCCTATGTATTTTTCTGCTGTAGAATTGTCTATTTTTGGGGCCCTTATGGATATCTCATGGAAAAAGGGCCTTTTTGGCTTAGAATTTGCTTTTAATAACCTTTATTGGCATGGATCTCTTTTCTGCTCTACAAATCCTCTCTACTTTGTTGACTGAAAAAAAAAAACTTTATTTTCTTTTCACTTTTTGCCATCTGGGGCTCACTATCAGCAAATCTATTCAAAGGCCCTTGGGTTGGTTCTAACACTAGAATGCAAATAATGACTTTTGTTGATGCCCACTTTATAATTCAAACAGTATCTTCACATGTGAGTAAAAAAGTGCTATGTAATTTAAGGAAGAGAGAGAGAGAGAGAGATGATTTTATATAGTATTATGTCCTTTTCTTTGTCACATTAACATTCATTTTTCTTACACATATCATGCCATGCAAGACCATAATATCTTACATAAATGTTGCCAAGTTTTGTTATGTTATGTTATATGTGACATTTTATGTAAAATAACATCTCATGCGCGCTGTGCTGTTCTGTCGAAACATTAAAAGAAGAACATAAAATAAATTGTAAATTTATAGAGTGGATAGAATAACAGGCAGTCAGGTCAAAGCTAGGAAGAAGGAAAGTTTGTTTGTTTAAAAAATTTAAGAAAAAAAGAAAAAGAAAAAGAAAAAGAAAAAGAAATTAAAGGGAAAGATAAAAAGAAGAAAGATTCTGTGGTTTTAACGAGAAGGGGCAATGTCTACACCTTTCTTGGAAATGAAAAAGGAAATACTTGGGGAAGCACGCTTTTGAATATCCCATGTTTTTAATAGCATTTCTAACCAATAAATAATTATGAACTTGTAATATTATATCATCAACATGGACCACAAATAAACAGAGTATTCAAATAGATTATGATTTCAAACTTAAGACAATTGATTTTTGTTTATTTATGTTTTTTATGCTAATATTTGGATTTTTGATAGATTAATAGTAGTATATATGACCATTTGAAGGGTTTGAAGAACGATTGTATGTATGATCAATCGATGACATGTTTGGAGTAGTGGGAAGAGTATTCATTTATTCCTATCTTTTGTTCATTTATCCATTTATTTCCATTGGGTCCCTAACCACAACATGCAGTAGGGTAGGATGTTCTTGTTCCTTGGCTGACAAATAGACATCTCCTTCCCACAGTAAATATATAAATATATATATATATATATTTGAAAAAGAAAGTAAAAGGATAGCATTGTGCCATGTTGTTTGGCGAAAAAGTGCATATCTTTGACCCTGTCTGTCACTTATATGTTCATTATGTTGAAAAATTAATGTACTTTATGTACCCTTGTTTTTTTATATGAATGATAAAATAAAATAATTTCATAGTCTTCTTTGGTTGTTACTTTATATTAAAACTAAAGTTGTTTTTGTTTTGTTTTGTCTATTTTGAATTTGAATGCATGGAATGCCACTCCCTCTCTGTTTGTATCTCTCTCGTTTAGTCCCTTCCATTTCAGAGACTCCATATTTTATTATTGTATTCACTTCAGACACACCACATACATATATTCTATCCAATCAACCTCTGTGCTCGTGATTTTTCTGTGGCTTATCTCTCTCTCTCTCTCTCTCTCTCTCTTTTCTTCACATGCTTTGACATTTTGTTCCCTTCTTCTTTGTTGGTATCATACTCCAAGTTATCTCTTCTTTTCTTTCTTCTTCTTTCTACTCTTAAGATTTCTTGTCTATCATTGACTGCTTTCACTTCACACATTCTGTATACTAACTTTTGTTTGATCTAAAGGTCTGCTCCACTTGGCATGCTGTGTCTCGCTCTCACTTGTTGTGGCATCGTTTGACCACTCGGATATGGGGTCGTACCTCTTGTCTGCTCGACACCTGGCAAGATGAATACGTATATTGGCATACTACGGCCGTCAATTTTCGTAGGCGTAGATATCTTCACACCATCCTCCAATTCGACCAGTCTGATGTGGACGAGCCTGATGCTTTGATGTGTCGTTGCCTTGCCCTCTCCTTGCATCACTTGGCGTGTGGATTTGCGGATGGTACTGTTCGCCTATTTGACCTTGTCACGCGCCTCCACGTCACGACGTTCTGCCCTCCCCATCGTGACCGTCTAGGCCAATTCTCGCGTGCTGTCTCTGGCATTGTCATCAATGAAGCCCGCCTAGTCTTTGCCAGTATAGATGGTGACATCCACATCGGACTCATTGCTGACATCCCGACCGCTATGTCCCCCACGCGACGGGTTCACGAGGGAAATTTGATGAACGACGGCGTGTTGGTTGACTTTGCAGGGTGTGACCGATGGTGGGTTGGACTATACGCCGGTGTACCAGGACGTGCATTTCACATATGGAATAGTAATACGGAAGAGCTTGTGTTCGTCGGTGGGTCATTGACGGATCCAGAAGCGGTAACAGGATGGCACATGTTGGCAGAACCAATCGAGCAGGTGGGTCGACTACGTGTGTCAAATGGGGAATTGTCAGTGGCCTGCACTAGCCTGCAGCTGATGGTATTGGACTTGAGAAATCAAGAAGTGGTGCTAAACGAGGGGGAAAATGAGGATGGAAGGATAGTAACATCCATGGATGTGAGCAACGAGACATACATTGTGGTGGACAGACAAGGGGTGGCTGTGGTCCGAAAAGTGGACACAATGGAACAGGTCTGTACATTCATAGTAACTGGGGCGGCTCAAAGACCCACAGTAGGCTGCATCAACATGGGCTATGCAGTCATGAACTCCGGCGGGGCTATCAAGGTTTGGGAAATAGACCAGGGACGATTTCTGTACAGGTTTAGAGAAAGGATTGGGGCCACCACAGCCATGGTCGCCAACGACCGATACGTGGCAGCATCCGGATTTGACACGAGGTTACATTTGTGGGATTTTGGTGCATAATTTAACCATGCTAGTGTAGTAGATTGTGGGGCGTTTTTTGAGGGGTATGTGTACAGTTTCAAACAGTTAGGAACATGTTGGATTCGTCGCAGTTGTGGGGTTTTAATGTTATTCCTCTTTTTGTTGGGATTTAGATCAAGGGAGAGTTTATGGGAAATTCAGATGCTGCTAATTTTTTTTTTTTTTTTTTTCTTCCAATTTCTTTGTCGGGGGAAAAAGGGAAACAATAGGATTCATTGTTCTGAACAATGCATTTTTCATTTTAATTCGATGGGTAAATTATTATGATTGTTAATCGAGTAAGAATGATTATTGGAATATCGTGCCTTGATACTTATTCTTCATTAATGATCATTATCATGATGTCTTTTTTGACTTCTAAGAAATAATAATAGTAATAATAATAGTAATAATAGTAATAATAATAATAATAATAATAATAATAATAATAATAATAACAATAGTAGGGTGGTTGTCTTCCATTGCTGTGACTCTCTGTTTTCTCATAAGCTTCCAATTTATGTTTTCTTTTGATTTCACATTTATCTCTGAATGTATTATTAAGTGAAATTTTGGCATTATCTGTATCAGACATTGAGTCTTTTTTAGTAGTTAGAATATGGGACCTACCAACTATTATAATACATGACAGTAACCAATAAACTTTTCCAAGTCTTTTCTCTCTTACACAAAAGTGGGGGTTCTAACTCTTCAACTTAGATATGGTACAACCACATGAAATCTTTTAACTTGAATGTCAAATTTTCGCATCATTTTCTCCTATTTCATCTAATATTCTACTTTATAAAGTATTGTCCAATGATTCAACCTATCCAGAATAAAGAAATTCAAACTGTGTTGTTTGGCAATAGAGCCAAAATAGTATTCAACTAGGAATCAACTTTAAACAAGATTCTTATACCAAAAGAGAAACTCAACTAAAAATGAATTTTGGTACAGTTTAGAAACTAACATGGTTCAAATAATTCACCTCTACCAAACACAACTAAACTAATCAACTTGAAAATTCATGTTGTCCTTTGGTTTCCATTCATGTCAAAATCTGGTTTTTGAGATGCTCAGTAGCCATTGGCTGTCTTTTGAAGTAGAAAAAGAGCATCCCAACTGACAAATCATCCGACATCAACAGAGAGCAGGTCTGTTTTAAAATGCTTCATGGGGCAACAAGTAAGAAAAGGCAATGCAACATACTGATAACACAACCCTAATTCTCAGCAAAAGATCCAAGTTTATGATGAAGCAACAACCCTTGAATCTAAGAGATTAACAACCTTATGGATTTGGAACAACCAAAAGGAAAAAAGCTAAAATTTTGATTACCTATTTGATCAAAGATCTAGAAGCAAGATATGGAAGATCTTGTTCTAGATTGAGTTACTCCACAATCAAACTTGATGAACATGCATTCTATCACAAGAATTGCAAAGGAACTTAGAAAATGGCAAAGAACATGCTCTAAATCTCTAAGAAATGATCTCTTGTAGAGAACTAATTTTCATTCATCAAAATCTCTCCCCCTTGTTACAACTATATTCATAGCTTTTTATAGCCTAAGAAAATTAACTCCAAAATGTAACATATGGTCATTTGAATAGTAATAACTTCTCTATCCATCAAAGCCATATTGACCACTTAACAAAATATAACATAAAACATTAAACACAAGTTTAAAATTGAAAAATGGCATAAAATATTCTAAAATCCGAAAACTAATGTTTATTTTGCTAACTTCAAACGTTCCAACTCTTCTTGAGTAGTTGAAGACCTTGTGGGATGATTAAGACATTTGAATCCATAACACATAGGATATACAATTCCTTCATCCTCGTGATCAACTTGGATTGAATCATATGATAAAGAGCTGTCGCAAATGGTTTGCTTGAAGTCGAAGGTCATACCATGAAGGCTTACGCTTACCTTTTGGAGATTTTGAGCAGGATTTTAGTTCATCTTTGTGTTTTGTCATCCTCTCCAAGTTCGAAATGTCGCTGTATTTTGTATGCTGCAGTATCAGCGGAAGAATTTCAGGTGTGGTACTACCTGAAGGCTTTTGCATCCTCATGCAGCATGGAACCAGAATAGATTTTTCATAATCCCACGTTGATGGCTATGTCAAAAAGATAACAGAACATACAAAAATGGTTTACTCTCCAAATGCCTCTTCGCTATCACGCATCGAACCGAAACTTTTGCATTTTTTAAAACCTTCTGGCAAGAGATGTTTTGCTTCTAACTCGCTGCATAACGTCATAGCTATCTTAACTTTTCCGCACCGGCCAAGTCCAGCACAAAGTTCAGATAAGTTGTTCATATCAGGAGCCTTATGACTCTTCAACATTTCTTTCAATAATTGGACAGCTCCATCATAATCCTCATTGGCACAGAAAGTAGATAGTAACATCTTAGAAGTATGATCACAAGGACTAAAACCACTTTTTATCATACTTTTATATAATTGAAATGCACGGTCTGAATTCTTCTGCACACATTGGCCATAAATTAAAGCAGAAAAGGTACAAGCGTTTGGAACTAAGTTCTTCTCGTCAAGCTCTTTAATAAGAAATGCTGCTTTCTTTGTTTTTCCTTCTCTACATAATCCAAGGATCAGGGCATTGTACGTAAGGATATCAGCTTTAACTTGAAACCACGGCATCTCCTCAAAAAGCCTATTTCCCATGTCAATATTGCCCACTTTGCTGTAGCCATTTATTAAAGTGTTGTAGGTGATAGTAGTAGGAGATAAACTCGATGCTTTCATTTCTCCAAATAACTTGCTTGCTTCTTGAAGCTTCCCATCCTTGCAAAACCCATTAATAAGAGTGTTAAAAGTGACAGCATCAGGAGAAACCCCTTTTTTTGCCATTGAAGTTTTAAGCTTCATGGCTGAGCTCAGTAGACCTTTACTACAGTAGCCTGCAATAAGAGTATTATAAGATGCAACATTTGGAGAAAACCCCATGGTTGCCATTTCCTCAAATACCTCAGTAGCCTTCTCCAACCTTCCCAATTTACAGAAAGCACAAGTAACCAAGTTGAGTGTATAGGAATTTGGGGAAATCCGACTACGCCGCATTTCCCTATAAAACACCAAGACTATATCGGCTCTGTTGAACTTAAGCAAGGAACTCAGAAACGCATTACATGACTCCACAGTAGGCAATAATCCATGATCCTTCATCTTAGAAAATGTATCAGAGGCATTTCGAAATTTCTTCAAATGAGCAAAAGTCTTGAAAAGCAGATCAAAAACATTTGGGGAAGAATCACATACTCTGTAGGAGTACAGTAAGGATTCAAACAGCTTAGAAGGAAACTCAATAGAGCAAGATTCTAACATACTCCTTAGAATGGATTCTGCAGATT
Organism: Cyclanthera cordifolia; assembly: GCA_037832605.1. NCBI lineage: Eukaryota > Viridiplantae > Streptophyta > Magnoliopsida > Cucurbitales > Cucurbitaceae > Cyclanthera > Cyclanthera cordifolia. The sequence goes on from JBBMEG010026617.1 coordinate 22,857, forward strand.
TAAATTTTCTATGTTTAGCAAGTACATGGAGAATCATGCAATGGGTCTCAAGGGTATGAAAAGAAGGATTTTGAGTTGCAACCCAATTGAAAAACTCAAGCGAAAGTACATAGTCCTTTTGAATCTTCAGTAGAATGTGTTTGACTCTAAATGCTGTCAGATCCAATGACAAACAATCAAGCTTAGCCCAATCCGAATGAATCAGGTGGCTATGTACTACATTAACAAAATCAAGGTCTTGTCCTCTAGGTTCGGGAATAGATCGATGAGGTATTGGAATCGGATTCCAATTCCTTTTTCCAACATTTACATCCAATTTAGGGTTTACAGATGCAGAAATTTTAGCTATAGAGCTTATTAGAGTGGAAAATCTACGAAATAGCAAAACCCTCATGATTTTCGCACAAATCAGAGCCTTGTGATTGAACCGGAACCAATTAGAACATAATTAAACTCAAGAAACTGTATGTTCGATTCCTTTGCAGCCCAATTCAGATGGAAAATCGAAGGAAAACAAAAAATAGGGATTTGAAGATCAACTAACCGATTCGAATGAGGAAGATGAAAAAGAAATCCACGGACCTCCGATCCATTGTAGAAGAGTTGCGAATTTGTTCGACGGAGAAATCGGAATGCGAAGGTTTCTGAGTGAACAGGAGATGCTGGTGGATTCCATCTTGAACCTCTCTATGCCAAGGTGGGGTCTTCGTTCCTAACACAATTTGATGTCAATTTCCCAAACAATTTTTGGTAATTGCAGTGCTGATGTCTAACCCAAATTTCTTAATATTTTAGTAATATAGCCTATAGGGATGTTTGGATGAGTAAAATGTTGCCGTGAACGAAAAATAGGCACTAGGGGTGTTTGAAATAGTAATGAAGTGGTTGTTTGGACGTAGTTTATAAGGTATTTAGAACTTAAGGGTTAATTAAATTAAGCGAGGAAGATGAAAAGTAAATCTATGCCACTAGCTCCAGTCTCACAGCTACTGAT
>JBBMEG010026628.1:0-14729 GCA_037832605.1 Cyclanthera cordifolia
GGCTTTGGTCCTTTAGTCCTTTGTTCGGGTCCCGGTCTCTTCCGAGACTTCCGGGCCATATTTTACGTCATAACATAAACAAATATATTGGTGACAAGAGTCAGTAGGTGCACCGAGATATATAAACTAGGTTGACACATCTTTAGCACTCTCATCATCTATCTCATCCCAATATTAAATATTCATTTAAATTTCTATATCTCATCATAATAGAGTTATTACACAATACAATAGAAGCTCTCTTTCAATATTCAAACTCAAATAATCCTGAACTATTTTTTGGTATCATGTTATTGGTCATTTCATGCATGTTGCTAGTACTCTGATGGGTGGTCATCTCATAAGGCAGCTGGTCACTAGTATTTTGGCTGGTAGTCATCTAAGGCATATAAAGCATGTCACTACCATCTCCAGTACCTTGGTTAATAGTCCTCTCAGAAAACCAGTTATCAACACCTTCGTTCATCATTTCAAAGCTGTGCTTCACATGTTGCCAAGTGGTCATCTCAGGCTCGTTAAGTAGTGCTATGAAACTTGGCTCGCATGACGAATTTTGCTCGCAAGGCGGTGGCATGAAATGTTGCTCTACAGGTAGTGATATAAAAAACCTCTATTGTTCATTGTCATTTCAAAGTGGGGCACCTGATCTTGCTCAATGTTCTTCTGAAGCTCGTTAAGCAAACCTTCGAAAATAGGCTCACATGACGAATTTGGCTTGTAAGGCGGTGGCATGAAATGTTGCTCTAAAGGTTGTGATATGAAATAACCTATATTATCCACTAGCATTTTAAAGTTGAGCACCTCATGTTGTTGAGTGGTCGTCTCAGGCTCATTAAGAAGTGCTACGAAACTTCAATCACATGACAAATTTTGCTCGCGAGGCGGGGGCATGAAATGTTGCTCTACATGTTGTGATATAAAAGAGCCTATATTTTTCGATCTTTTGTTAGATCTTTTGTTGCTCTCCGTAGGTGTTATAACTCTTTTTACTTTCTCTGCTTTTCTTTTGATCCTTTCATTCTTTCTTATCCGACACAAAAAATGATTTGGACATGGACAATTATGATGGATATAACTCTCGTGCAAGTTGTACTCGTGCATAATCCATTCACCATGGTGTTCAGGCATTTTAGGATTCTTATATCTTGATCAACAAGAGTTGCGCAATGATTTCGAAGAAAAAAATAAACATAAATAAACTAGATAATAGTGATTATAGTTACCTTAAACGCCTACAGTAGCCAATGAACTCATTATTGTTATTAGAAGAAAAAACAGGAGTGAGTGAATTCTCTGCACTCAAAGTGCCACGGCTGAACCAACCTTACGGTTAACATGGGATGACAACCGTGCAGATTTGTTGGTTGATCTGTTCAATTGAGTGAAGAAATAAAGATCTTGTCCATCAACACTTTTGAAGTCTTCCCATATTTGCGAAGGCTCCACAAAATCATAGAGATTATAGTCGAAGACGGTGTCTGGGAAATAATCTAAGCCATGACCTTAGAATAAAGGTAATGCCATATAAGAATCTCATCAGTCCGCCTAAACTTAAATCCTGTTAGTGATTTCATGTAAACTAGTAACTCTAAATGCGATTGCGATGCCAGTATCAAAGACAAGTCAAATCCAAGTTGCTGCAGTTTAATAAAGTTTGTTTGATTAGACATATATTCAATCAAATATCAAAAAATTGAAAAAGTTAAAACTAAGCTTATATGTTCAAAATCATCTAGTTAATATTTTTTTCATCTATCTATTAATTTCTCTTCCCCTTCTCTTCTCAACATGCATATACACAATTATTTTAGATGTATAGTTAAATTTTGAATCACTATTTCAATTTTACAGAATTTAAATAAAAAAAAATGATAGACAACAAAATATTTCAAAGTGATTTCAAGCTATGGCTATCCATTTGACTTAATTGTATCGATTTGTGCTGTAATCTGTTTTCTGTATAAAAAAATTAAAAAAAACTCCAACACAGAAATTATGGGTGATTTTGTTAGATTTTTGTCGATTTTGTGTTAAATCGATAACCGAACCAATATCATCTGTTTTTTAATAATTGGGTCCGAATTGATGTCCAATAAAGGACTATTTTTATTTAGTTCAGTTTTGGTTTGATATTTTGTTTTGATTTCATTCAAAATTATGATTTATTTTCAATTTTTTGTATCATTCATAATTTGATTTTTTATTTTATTTTCTAAAAATTTTCATTATACAAACACAAAACAATACTTTCGTAAGTATCACAATATTTACAATACTTTTACTTCATATTTCACATTTAAATTAATAATATATATATATATATATATATTGTTATTTATATATTCGGTTCGATTTGATTTTTTATTGGTTGTTCCATCATGAATTGAAACTGAACCAATATATTTCTGTTTTCTAAAAATCTTAATTCGATTGGATTGATTGGATCGATTGGTGTGGTTCGATTTTGTTGGTTTTCGATTTTTCCTAACCGAAACCGAACCAATATATTTCGGTTTTCTAAAATATAAAATAGATCGATCCAAATATTGTTCTAAAGAACTGAATCGATCTATTGGATCCATTGGATCTATTGGATCGATTGGATGGATTGGTTCGTTTCGGTTTTGTTGGTTTCGATTTTTCCAAATTGAAACCGAACAAATATATTTCAATTTTATAAAATATCAAATCGATCGATTCAAATATTGTTCTAAATAACTGAATGGATCCATTGGATCTATTTGATCGATTGGATAGATTGGATCCATTGGATCGATTGTTCAGTTCGGTTTTGTTGGTTTTCGATTTTTCCTAATCGAAACCGAACCAATATATTTCGGTTTTCCAAAAGATAAAATCGATCGATCCAAATATCTTTCTAAAGAACTGAATCGATCCATTGGATCTATTGGATCCATTGGATCGATTCGATTCATTGGATCGATTCGATTCATTGGATCGATTGGATTCATTGGATCGATTGGTTCGGTTCAATTTTGTTGGTTTTCGATTTTTCTTCGTCGAAATCGAACCAATATATTTTGGTTTTCTAAAATATCAAATCGATCAATTCAAATATTGTTCTAAAAACTGAATCGATCCATTAGATCGATTGGCTTAGTTCGATTTTGTTGGTTTTTTATTTTTCTTTTCGGCCGTAATGAAACTTCTATTAATTAAGAGAAAAGTGAAATGGCATAAAGTGAAGACAATATTTTGAATTCAAGAGATAGAAACGTACATTTGGAACTTAGCCGTTGAAGTGAGAAAAATATGAAACTTTAAGAAAACTTAGTTGATAGATTTGTCAATTGAAAGTATTTATAAATTGCAACCAATTGTCCAATACAATTTGTTGAATTTTTTTTTTTTTTTTTTATACTGCCTCCCATTAAAAAAATATCAAATTTTTATATTAGATTTTAATCTAAACCATCAACTTTAATCGGTTTAGATTAAACTCTCTTACGTGATAAAACTTAATGTATTATATTTATTTATTTTATTTGAATTTTATCATTTAGTAATTTTTTAAAAATTATTTTTACTACATAAAATGTTATTTTTGCTAGGTTTGTTTTTAGAAAACAAGCATAGCTGGCTTATATTTATTAGCAAACAACCACTCTTAACCATTCATCAAACACCCTATCAATCCTCTCCTTTCAAATTTCACATCAAACATAAAAAATTCCTTTTAGGCCTCGTGACAACCATTTGGCTTTCCTTTTAGGTTCTTAAAATTTAAACATGTATTCATTCAAATTGTCTATATATGTTTTACCTTCTCTTAAATGTATGAATCTTAACAAAATTCTATACAAATCAAAACAATTACTTGAAGTTTTTTTTTTTTTTAACTTCCAAATTTAGCTTTAATTTTTAAAAACACAAGTAAATTATAAATATCAAATTAATAAAACTTGTATTACATTAGTAGTTATAGGCTTAAATTTTAAAAATCAAGTGTAAAAAACAAAATGGTTATCGAATCGAGCTATAGATTTTCACTTTTCGGTTTCCATTGCGACATACATTTTAAAAGCTAAGCGATTTTTCAAAATTATGTCTAAGAAAATTATTTTTTATTTTTAAAATGTGACATAGATCTTAAGCATTTTCAAATTGATTATTAAAATTGGTCTCGTGGACATGTGTTTTAGTTGTTGAATTGAACTGATAAGCCAATTTGATGCATTTCAAAAGAGTTATTATATTACTCATTATTAACGAAACCTTCCCAAACTAGTCAAAATTTAGAAAATAATTATAAATATACATAAAAAATGTAATTATTGTATGAATAAATATTAATGCATATTTTCTTATAATACAATATTAATAATTAGATACGCAAATTTTTAAAAATTTGACTACATCTTATAAAACATTTTCAACGGAGCAAACAAAGCTCTGATACCAACTGTCATGATCCAACTTCGTTGTTGTTACAAAGCGATCGTGAGGCACTTGCTCTAACCCGGCGAGCAAGTCAGCCAAACGAAAATCACAGAGCGGGTGGCACGATAGGGCCAACCTCCTAAAATAAGCCTCGAGAAAGGTTTTCGAAAGAGAGAGAAAGAACGTTTTGAAATACGTTTTATCTTTGAAAAGTATATGATAAGATGCAATAAGGGACACAACAACTAGCTTGCATTAATCATATAATCACTTAGTAGGAAGAAAGCTTCAAGAAGTCATACCCCCGTATAGTACATTTTGGAACATAATTGGTGTGACACCCTTGCATATGAAAATGGCGAGGAGTCAACACCTAGACAAAAATGAAGTAAACTATCCTAACATGCATTATTAACAAAATAACATAAACGCATGATAAAAAGGGGTGTAGAGGTTCATGCGGCCATGTGCAACACGCACTGGACAATCAAGACCGTGACACCGGACAACTAACAACAGTGTGGCACGTGTTGCCTGGAGATAAATATTAACTAACAAAAGTATTTCGATTATTAAACTAATTTTGATTAATATTAACTTCAAATTTATTATAAATTCACTTTTAAGGTTTTTTCTAAATTTAAAAATTAAAAATTAAATTTTGAAAATTTGTAAACTATAACAAAACTTAGAGTTCATGGACTAAAACTGGAATTTTTAATGTTTATGTACCACGATACAATAAAGATTAAAAGTTAACGACATTTTACCCTTTTATTTTTAATATTAGAAGCAAATAATTTAATTTAAATTTGCATATGTTGTTTGTAACAAATATTATATAATCATATCATAAATTTGATTTTAAGGGAATAATCATGTATAGACTATTTTACCCTAAAACTAGGCTTTAAATTACAAACATATCGTGCTTGAAATGCAACTTTTTATACATTTTTTGTTCATAAATTTGATAATGAAACACAAGTACGTGAGTAGGAGTTCGCCATAAGCACAGTCATCGAGCCTTTTGGAACACTTGAAAAATTGCCTCTTCGCTATCAAAAAATACTGCACTTCTTGTCGTAAGTTGTCTACTTAAAATCCTAGAAACCTATACTCATTCCAACTTTCTCATCACTGCGACCTAATTGCAGTGGGTTATGGCGACATGCAATGACCTCGTAAAAAATAAAACCCTTTAAACCAAATTATAGCCGTTTTAAATGATATATACTAGATTCTAAGTGAACACATATATTTAAACCAAATTACACATATATTTTAAAGTACGAAAATTAGAGAGTTGAAATTATTTCCATTGTTATTTTAAGATCGAACACGTGATGGTAGTGTTGAATTGGATCATATCCAATTTATGAAATCAACACGCTACTAACCCTTATAAATTCAGAAGTCTTGATATTTCGTTCACTTCCTCCGAGCAAATCTTAAAATTATTAAAAACTCCCATTTTCACAAATGCATAACTCTTCAAAAACTCTCCAATAGTCAAAGCAATTAAAAACAACTAATTTTCTTGATAAACAATTTTATAATAAAAAAACTAACAAATTAAACTCAAAAGAAATTAGAAACAAATAATTAACCTCTTTATTAAACCAATTTAATAATAATAATTATTCTAAGCTTACGTTTTTTTTTCTGCAAAAAAAGATATATGCGTATAGTTTATCTTCGTACCTTGTTAGTGGTGAGGTTAATAAAAAATAATTTAATAATACATCGTTATAAATAAAAAAATCATCAATTTAATTATGAATTGAATATAAAATAAACAATATATAAATGTCTCACCACATAAAAAAACTTACATATAAACAAAAATGTTAATTTTAATGTTATAATAAACATGTCGTATAATTTAAAATAAAAAAAAACTGTGTTTATCATGTCATGAACGGGTGATTTTTTCGATTCATCGATAAACATTGATGTTATAAAGATAATGTTATGTGATAATAAAGGATAAAAAATCATATATAAAAATATTTTATTTTATTTTATAGCATGGTAGAAAAGAAAAATCAAATATCGAACTATAATTAGGATGCAAATAGATAGACGCAAGAAATTAAAAGTTATTTTGTGGGTATGCTTACTAATTTATTTGCGTTTACTTCTAGGTTTTAGATAGCAATAATGGGTGACGATTTTTCAATAGATTAGATTTTCATTGTGTGTTCATTGTAATATTTGATCGAAATCTAAGATTCTTCGATAGATGTTTTAGGGATTGTTTTGTATATGACAGTATTTGATCTGCTAGTGGTGAAGATTGGGCTACTGTGAGAGTTTTTCAGCTGAAGATGGAGATGAAAAACAATTGATGCTTCCATATCTGTTATTCTCAATTGCTCTAGGCTTCACTAATTGGTATGTTCTTGTTCATTGTCTCTTTACATTTGTTTGTGTTTTACACTGTTGTCTCTGCATTCAACTTTCAAGTCAGTTTTCTGTTTTTTCTGGCCTGAAATATTCTAATGGTTTATCTCTTATAAGTGAAATATAACATTTCTAATGTTGTATTGTGGCTAGTTCTAAATGTTCATTACCTGATAGTTGTTTGTGAATTCATTGATAAGATGTATAAGATGACATCGTTTAAGTTTCAATCTAAAAGCTTATCGAAGCTATTATAAATAAACTCTTATGGTCACTCTTTCAAAATCACATCCAAACGACCTATTACTACAATTTCTCCTTTAAAATCACTCGAAATTGCCGCTGATTTATAATCCTTCAAAATAATCGTTCATACAATTTTGAACGAATAATTCTATAGCTAATAACGGTTCTCAAAAGGTAGAGACTTGTGGTCTTCAAACTATGCCTTCTTGTTCATATACAACAAAGAATGACTATGATATTTATGATATTTATAAAACAATGGAAGAATATTGGTGACACGAGTCAGTAGGTGCACCGAGATAACTCAACTAGGTTGACACATCTTTAGCACCCCCATCATCTATCTCATCCCAATATTAAATATTCATTTAAATTTGTATATCTCATCATAATACAGCTATTACACAATACAAAAGAAGTTCATTTTCAATATTCAAACTCAAATCATCCTAAACTATTTTTCGGTATCATATTGTTTTTCATTTAAGGCATGTTGCTAGTACTCCGATGGGTGGTCATCTCATTAGGCAGCTGGTCACTAGTATTGTGGTTGGTAGTCATCTCATGCATATAAAACATGTCGCGACCATCACATGTACCTTGGTTAATAGTCCTCTTAGAAAACCAGCTATCTAAAACGTCTAATAAGTTCATTTTTTTGCCATCGTCCAAAATATCACAAATCTCAAATTCTTCGTTCGTCATTTCAAAGTTGGGTACCTCATGTTGCTTAGTGGTCAACTCAGGCTCGTTAAGTAGTGCTACGAAACTTGGCTCGCATGATAAAATTTGCTCGCAAGGCGGTGGCATGAAATGTTGATCTAAAGGTTGTGATATAAAAGAACCTCTATTTTTCATCGTCATTTCAAAGTAAGGCATCTGATGTTGCTTAGTGGTCATCTCAAGCTCGTTAAGCAATGATTCGAAACTAGGCTGGCATGACGAATTTTGCTCACAAGGCAGTGGCATGAAATGTTGCTCTACAGGTTGTTGTATAAAAGAACCTATATTATGCACTAGCATTTTAAATTTGAGGACCTCATGTTGCTCAGTGGTCGTCTGAGGCGTATTAGGCAGTGCTACAAAACTTGGCTAGTAAGACAAATTTTGCTCACAAGGCGGTGGCATGAAATGTTGATCTACATGTTGTGATATAAAAGAACCTATATTATTCACTGGCATTTTAAAGTTGAGCACCTCATGTTGCTCAGTGGTCGTCTCAGGCTCATTAAGCAGAGCTGCGAAACTTGGCTTGCATGACAAATTTTTCCCGCAAGACGGGGGCATGAAATGTTGCTCTACATGTTATGATATAAAAGAGCCTATATTTTTCGCTCTTTTGTTAGATTTTTTGTTGCTCTCTATTGGTGTTATAACTCTTTTTACTTTCTATGCTTTTCTTTTGACCCTTTCATTCTTTCTTATCCGACACAAAACATGATTTGGACATGGACAATTGTGTTCGATATAACTCTCGTGCAAGTTGTACTGGTGTATAATCCATTCAACATGGTGTTCGGGCATTTGAGGATTCTCATACCCTGATCAACAAGAGTTGCGGAATTATTTCTAAGAAAAAAAATAAATATAAAATAAACTAAATAATAGTGATTATAGTTACCTTAAACGCCTACTGTAGCCAATGACCTCATTATTGTTATTAATAGAAAAAATAGGAGTGGGTGAATTCTCTGCAGTCCAAGTGCCACCGGCTGAACCAACTTTACTGTTAACATGAGATGACAACCGTTCGGATTTGTTGGTTGATCTTGTAACTTTAGTAAAGAAATAAAGATCTTGCCCATCAACACCTTTGAAGTATTTCTATATTTGTCAACGCTCAACAGAATCATAGTTCATAGTCGAAGACGGTGTCCGGAAAATAATCTAAGCCATGAACCTTAGAATAAAGGTAATGCCTTCTAAGAATCTCATCAGTCGGCCTAAACTTAAATCCTTTTAGTGATCTCATCGATTGCGATGCCATTATCAAAGACAAGTCAAATCCAAGTTGTTGCTGTTTGATAAAGTTTGTTTGGTTAGACATATATTCAATCAAATATCAAAAAAAAATGAAAAGTTAAATCAAAGCTTAAAGGTTCAAAATAATTTAATCCTCTAGTTATTATTTTTTATATCTATCTATTAATTTCTCTTCCCGTTCTCTTTCTTCTCAATATGCATATACTCAATTATTTTAGATGTATAGTAAAATTCTAAATCTCTATTTTAATTTTACAGAATTTAAATTTTAAAAAAAAAAACTTGATGCATATCAAAATATTTCAAATTGATTTCAATCTGTTTAGCTACGACTATCAATTTGACTTAATTGTATCAATTTGTGCTATAATATGTTTTCTGTATAAACAAATTAAAAAAAAAAAAACTCCTACACAAAAATTATGGGTGATTTCAGTTAGATTTTTGTCAATTTTGTGTTAAATCAATAACCTAACCAATATGTTAAGTTTTTCAAAAATTGGGTCTCAATCCATGTTCAATAAATGACAAATTATTGGTTCAGTTTTTATTTGGTTCAGTTCAGCTGTCGTTCGATTTTTTGTTTTGATTTCAATAAAAAAATTTGATTTATTTTTCAATTTTCTGTATCATTCATAATTTGATTTTTAATTCTATTTCTAAAAAATTTCATTTTACAAACACAAAACAATACTTTCATAAGTATCATATATTCTTCTTATTTATAAATTCGGTTCGATTTGATTTTTTATTGATTCTTCCATCATGAACTGAAACCCAACCAATATATTTCGGTTTTCTAAAATATCAAATCGATCCATCCAAATATTATTCCAAAAATTTAAATCGAACCATTGGATAGATTGATTCGGTTCGATTTTGTTGGTTTTCGATTTTTTCTAACCAAAACCGAACTAATATATTTTTGTTTTCTAAAATATCAAATCGATATATCCAAATATTGTTTTAAAAAACTCAATGATCAATTGCATTGATTGGATCTATTGGATCTATTGGTGTGGATCTATTTTGTTGGTTTTCGATTTTTCCTAACCATAACCGAACTAATATATTTTTGTTTTCTAAAATATCAAATAGATCAATCTAAATATTGTTCAAAAGAACTAAATCGATCCATTTCATCCATTGGATCGATTGGTTCGATGGGATCCATTGGATCGATTGAATCCATTAGATCGATTGGTTTGGTTCAATTTTGTTAGTTTTCAAATTTTCCTAATCGAAACCGTACCAATATATTTAGATTTTCTAAAATATCAAATCAATCGATCAAAATATTGTTCTAAATAACTGAATCGATCCATTGGTTCCATTGGATCGATTGGTTCGGTTCGATTTTGTTGGTTTTCCATTTTTCCTAACCGAAACTGAACCAATATATTTCGGTTTTCTAAAATATAAAATTGACCATTTCAAATATTGTTCTAAAAAACTCAATCGATCCATTGGATCATCGATTGGTTCGGTTCAATTTTGTTGGTTTTCGATTTTTCCTAATCAAAACCGAACAATTATATTTCGATTTTCTAAAATGTCAAATCGATCGATCCAAATAATGTTCTAAAGAACTGAATCGAACCATTGGATCGATTGGATCTATTGGATCTATTGGATCGATTGGATCCATTGGATAGATTGATTCGGTTCGATTTTGTTGGTTTTCAATTTTTCCTAACCAAAACCGAACAATTTTTTTTCTTTTCTAAAATACAAATCGACATAACCAAATATTGTTCTAAAAAACTTGATCGATTGGATTGATTGGATCTATTGGATCGATTGGTGTGGTTCGATTTTGTTGGTTTTTGATTTTTCCTAACCGAAACTGAACCAATATATTTCGGTTCTTTAAAATATCAAATAGATCAATCCAAATATTGTTCGAAGGTACTGAATGGATCCATTGGATAGATTGGCTCGATTGGTTTGATTGGATCCATTGGATAGATTGGTTCGGCTCGATTTTGTTGGTTTTCGATTTTTCCTAACCGAAACCGAACCAATATATTTCAGTTTTCTAAAATATCAAATCGATCAATCCAAATATTGTTCTAAAGAACTGAATCGATCATTGGATCAATTGGTTCGATTGGATTCATTGGATTGATTGGTTCCATTGAATCCATTGGTTCAGTTCGATTTTGTTGGTTTTCGATTTTTCCTAATCGAAACTGAACCAATATATTTTGGTTTTCTAAAATATCAAATAGATCAATCCAAATATTGTTCTAAAAAATTGAATCGATCAATTGGATCGATTGGTTAAATTTGATTTTGTTGGCTTTTTTTTTCGCCCATAATGAAACTTCTATTAATCAAGAAAAAAGTGAAATGGCATAGTGTGAAGACAATATTTTGAATTCAAGAGATAGAAACTTACATTTGGGAACTTAGCCAATTGAAGTGAGAAAAATACGAAACTTTAGTAAAACTTAGTCGATTGACTTGGCAATTCAAAGTATATATAAGTTGGAACCAATTGTCCAATACAATTTTTCAAATTTCTTTTTTTTTCACTACATCCCATTAAAAAAATATCAAATTTTTATATTAGATTTTAATCTAAACCATCAACTTTAATCGGTTTAGATTAAACTCTTTACGTGATAAAACTTAATGTATTATATTTATTTATTTTATTTGTACTTTATCATTTAGTAATTTTTAAACAATCATATTTAATACATAAAAGGTTATATTTGCTAGGTTTGTTTTTAGGAAAATAGCACAACTCGTTTGTATTTAGTAGTAAACAACGACTCTTAACCATTCATCAAACGCTCTATCAATCCTCTCCTATCAAATTTCACATTACACATCAACAATTCTCGTAAATCATAAAATCTTTCAAAATGTGGAAAAGTATATAATTATCTATTTGATTTGCATAAATAAATTAGCATCAAAAAATAAAATTGAAACCATAGGCCTCGTGACAACCATTTGGCTTTCCTTTTAGGTTTTTAAAATTTAATCAGTATTCATTCAAATTCTCTATATATGTTTTACCTTCTCTTAAGTGTATGAATATTAACAAAATTCTATAAATCAAAAAAATTACTCGGAAGTTATTTTTTTTAACTTTCAAATTTAGCTTTAATTTTTAAAAACACAAGTTATAAATATCAAATGAATAAAAATTGTGTTAGATTAGTAGTTATAGGCTAAAATTTTAAAAATAAATGATAAAAAACAAAAATGGTTATCGAATCGAGCCATAGATTTTCACTTTTCGGTTTCCAATGCAACATACATTTTTAAAGCTAAGTAATTTTTCAAAATTATGCCTAAGGAAATTATTTTTTATTTTTAAAATGTGACCAAGATTTTAAGGGGCTGTTTGTTTTGTGTTTTTATGTAGAATTTATAAACGAGCTTTTATAACACTCTTTAAAAACCTTATACAAACGAGCTATAATTACAATTTCTTCTTTATAATCACTCAAAATAATTGTCATTTCTAAACACTCAAAATAAACAATCCACAATTTTACAAAGAAACACCCCCTAAGCATTTTTAAATCGATTATCAAAATTAGTGTTGTCGACAGGTGTTTTAGTTGTTAGATTGAACTGACAAGCCAATTTGATGCATTTCAAAAGAGTTAATATAGTACTCATTATTAACGAAAACTTACCAAACTAGTCAAAATCTAGAAAATAATTATAAATATACATAAAAAAAATGTAATTATTGTATTAATAAATATTAATGCATATTTTCTTATAATACAATATTAATAATTAGATACGCAAATATTTTAAAATTTGACTACAAGTTTTAAAATATTTTGTAAGAATAACAAATCTATGAGAGTTTTTCCATTATTAATTTGTATTTATGACCAAAATATCATGGATTCGAACCCTCTATCCTTAATAATTGTTGAAGTCTCAAAACAACTGAAGAAAAATGGCTTAAGAACTATTGATGTAACTTTATTACAAAATAAAAATAGATAGACTTGCTACAATATCTGAATAAGGCATCATCACAAAACTTCTAAGATCTGGGTGTGGATAGAGAATGAGAATTTACAACACAAACTTACATGAAATGTGTAATCTCTATGAAATTTAGTTGTATTGAAAAGCACATGCACTCTCAAAAACCATCTAAACATAGCGAAAGACAGTGTTGAGGGTTCGAGAAAGATCACGATTTCTTGTCTTAACTGTAAACTAAAATAAAAACAAATACAACTAACTGTCATAAGTGAAGGTCATCTCTCCTTCATCTAACATATATCATTTCATTTCTTAAGATGGCAACTGGAGCTTTTGGTTGGTCTTCCAACTGCAAAGGTAAAATATGTCATAACATAATTAAGAAAAGAAATTCTAAATTTGGAAAGTATAAGAAAGATTAAAATATCGTTTCGGTCCCTAAACATTGAGATTTGTTCCATTTTGGTCTTTAGACTTTCAAAAGTTTAATTTTAGTCCATGTACTTTCAAAAGTTTGTTCCATTTTGGTCTCTAGACTTTCAAATGAGTACCAAATTAGTCATCAAATGCATTGTTTTTCCTATCTGCTACACAAACATACTCCATCCCAAACCAAAACATCAAAGGCATCAAACCAACAAAAAAAAACTTGTGGTGAAGTGAAGAACTAGAAAGAAAAAGGAAATACCTTGAAACTTGTGGTGTTTGATGGATTAGTTGTACTTGATAGATGTGATCGAAGTGTTTCAAATATTGCTTTTAGGGTTTGCGATCCTTGTGTAGTGGGAGACGAAAGAGAAGGGAAAAAAATCTAGAACGAGTAAGAACTGGAGACCAAAATCGGAGTACGGAAAAGGGGTTAAAGAGAAAGTCTCGACTCCGAGACTGAGCCGGACAACTAAGAACTGTGTGGCACGTGTTGCCCGGAGATAAATTATGAAATTTTATTTGAATTTTATTTTAAATAAAATATTATTTTAGTCCCTAAAAATCGATCCAAATATTGTTCTAATGAAATGAATCGATCAATTGGATCGATTGGTTCGGTTCGATTTTGTTGGTTTTCCATTTTTCCTAACCGAAACCGAACCAATATATTTCGGTTTTCTAAAATATGAAATTGACCATTCCAAATATTGTTCTAAAAAACTCGATCGATCCATTGGATCGATTGGTTCGGTTCGATTTTGTTGGTTTTCTATTTTTTCTTGTCGAAACCAAACCAATATATTTTGGTTTTAAAAATATCAAAGTGATCGATCCAAATATTGTTCTAAAAAACTCAATCGCTCGGATTGATTTTGTTGGTTTTCGATTTTTGCTAACCGAAACCGAACCAATATATTTTGATTTTCTAAAATATCAAATCGATCTATGCAAATATTGTTCTAAAGAACTGAATCGATCCATTGGATCTATTGTTTCGATTGGATCGATTAGTTCGGTTCGATTTTGTTGGTTTTCGATTTTTCCTAATTGAAACCGAACCAATATATTTCGGTTTTCTAAAATATCAAATAAATCGATACAAAATATTGTTCAATCGATTCATTTGATCCATTGGATCGATTGGTTCGATTGGGTCCTTTGGATTCACTTGATCGATTGGTTCGGTTGATTTTGTTGGTTTTCAATTTTTCCTATTCCAAACCGAACCAATATATTTCGGTTTTCTAAAATATCAAATAAATCGATACAAAATATTGTTCAATCGATTCATTTGA
>JBBMEG010026649.1:0-23846 GCA_037832605.1 Cyclanthera cordifolia
CATCTCATAAACATTTCTCATAACTTAAAGAGAAAGTTAAAATTCATTTAGAGAAGTGAAACTCATTTCTCATAAACATAAGAGAAGTTAAAACTCATATAGAGTAGTGAAACTCACATCTCATAAACATGTCATTAGTAAAACAGGTTTTTCTAAGACCATATTAATGGAGATAAGATGCTTAATTCTTATTTTCCAACAAAAAGTACTTAAAAGCCCTCGCGTCTATCAATCTTATTTCTATCATTTTTCCTTTTAGTCTTCCTCCCATTTCTATAAGTGCGCTGATAGTCTTCGATTAGTTCACTGATTGCCTTCAATCAGTAGTTCAATTGATAACTTTTAATCACTAGCTTAGTTGATAGCATTCAATCAATTCAGTGATAGTTTTCAATCAGAATTAATGCCCAGAGCTTAATGGCGACGGCGGCAGCGTGTGGCAGCCGACGACAGAAACGACGAATGTCTTACCTCATTGGATAGCTCTTCTCTTCGTGAGCACAGATCCAGTCTTGATTTTGCGAACTGAGATCTCTAACTCCATAAATTTGAAAATAAAGAGATGTATTTCAAGATTTTTTGTCAAAAAAAAAAATGGAGAACCAGTTGTTGCGTCCCACCACCTCCGTCATCATCTGTTCGATTCAGTCACCTGCCATTTGTATTCCTCCGTCTTTCGCCCGCCACGATGAAATGGAAACCAATGGAAGTAGTAACATATGAGGCGAATGAGAAAAATGGAAAGGGAGGAAGATGTAGATGGAGAGAGAGGTAGATTATAAGTTTTTATAAAATAAACCAACTTGTGCTCTATATAATTTTTTTTTTTAAAAGTTGGGCTATAGTAAACTAAAAACTAGCTAAACATGGTAAATTCTTTATTTTTAATATTTTTACAAATGCATAATAAAAAAAAATGAAATATATATTTTTTTTTTTCTAAAATGGAAAGAATGTGTTCATTGCTAAAAAAAAAAAAATATATATATATATATAACAAAAAGTTAAAAGAGAAGAAGTTAAACAAAAAAATAGAAAAATAAAAAAAAGTAAAATAATTAAAAGAATGAAAATATAATTAAAAAAACAAAAAAGTACAAATAATATATAAACAAAGAAAAAAAAGAAAGATTAAAATGATAGGACACAGTAAAGTATAAAGACAAAGGTAAAAGAAGAGAAAAAAAAGAAGTAAAGAAAAAGAAAATAATTGCATAAATCAGTTTTGTTATAGGAAAAATATTCCTAAGAATACCCGGAAAAAATCGAGACCCTCACAGAGGATAGCCAAATCCACTCCGGCCCCCCAGGGGGTCGGCCATGGAAACCTTAACTCCTCAGAGTCGGCTAGCCCACTTTGACCCTCATAGGGTCGATCATGGAGACCTTGACCCTTTAGGGGTTGCCAAGCCACTCTGGCACTCCGAAGCGTCTACAAAAGAAGGCTTTGACACCTTGGGGCAAACAAGCCCCACTTCTATCCCGTAGAGGGTCGACTAAAGGAGGTCTTGACCCTCCAAGGGTCAACCATGGAGGTTTTGATCCCCGGGGTCAGCCAAGACCAATTCGCCCACCTGAGGGTGGCCAAAGAAGGTCTTGACCCCCTAGGGATCGACCATAGAGGCTTTGACTCCCACGGTAACCAAGCCCAATCTGGCCCTGCAGGGGTAGCCATGAAGGCTATGACCCTAGCGGGCCAGCCAAGCCACTCTGGTCCCCTAGGGGGTCAACCAAAAGAGGCAATGACCCCATGAGGGTCAACCATAGAGGTATTGACTCAGTAGGGGTCGGTCAAGCCCACTCTAGGTCCCCAAGGGATTAGTAAAAGAAAGCTTTGACCTCCGAGGGTTAACCATGGAAGTTAGGACTCTTCTTTCGGAATAAATAAAGTCAAAGTAACATCTGGATCCGCTGATAATAGCCGAAAGTTACAACAAAAGGGTCAGGACCTCCTATGGGCGAGCTGTGGAGGTGATAACCTGCAAGGGTTGACCGAGACCAAAGCCGACCCCCAAAGGGTTGGTTGAGAGGGCCAGTACCCTACACGGGTCAGCCATGGAGGTTTAGGACTTTCCACATGAGTTAACCAACTGCAAGTAACATTTATGACCGTTACATCTTTAAGTTGTAACGTCCAAGAGTTACACCGTTAAGGCCAGAACTCTTAAAGGATAGGTCGTGGAGGTCAGGAAACCCCTAGGGTCGACGAAGTCTAAGTAACATCCAATATTGATACACCTCCAAGTTGTAACGGTCAGGAGTTATGCCAGTACTTATTCTAGGCTTAATGGTTGGTGTTACAAACAGCTGGCCACGAAGCCACCAATTAAGTTGGTTGTGGCGGTTATAACTTTGGCTGCTACTAAAAGGTCAGAAGGTGTCATTTGAATTCAAGCTGAAATATGCTAACAATCACTTGTAAGCTACTTTTGAGCTAGACAATTTTCTCTAAACACTCTCCAAATACATTTCTGACTCAAGCATCGAATATGTGGCTCTCACTACACCGATGTTCTTACCTTTTTTTTTGCAGGCATCTCGTTCTCGATAAAACAAGTATTTGCCGTTGATCCTGGAGAACCATTTTTCAGTATCATTGATATTATATTAGATAATGTGAACATTCTTCTCAAAACTAATTGGGTAATAAGAGAAGTAACCCACCAAGTGTATAATTCCTTAACACTCTATTTATTCGCTCCTTCCTCGAGAACACTCCCTCACCGTTCATTTTCTCTTTACCCATTTATTGTATTTCATACCAATTTAGCTATTTTACTTAGTTTATAATTAATTTATACAAAACTCAAGATGTTTGGAGACCTTAAATTGATGTTCAATAGATAATCATTTGCCAAATTAGAATTTATACCAAACTCAGATGTTTGGAGAGCTCAAATTAATGTTGGACAATGCATTTCTCCTCAATTTAGAGGTAATTTAAGAAACTCCAACAATAAAAAGTTCTCTCTTGGAATACTAGCGTCCCCAAGCATTTCAATGGCTCCCGCTGATTTTTTGGCTAAGATTAGATCTAGAGACTTTACATTTTGATTGAAGATCATATCTTATCGTGATTGAAATTATTTGACACGATCAATTTCATTGATTGTTTTCAATCAGCTAAATCGATTGAATATTATATTCGACACTTATTGAATACTATACACGACACTCATTGGAAGACTATATACAACACTAGATGAAGATTTGTGTATTGATTGAAAACTATATGCGACATTGTTTTAATTAATTTATCTAATTGAAAGCAGCTAAACTGATTGAAACACGAACATTTTGATTATCTTACAACCACTTGCCCAATTTTATACTATATCTAAAATATTTTAGATCTTGTTTTTTTTTTTACTTCTATTGATATACATGAAAATCCCCTTAAAATAATATGGTTTTGTGCATTAAAATCTTTAAATAGAATAATACTACAAATAAAGATTCTCTTTCATTAATTTATATTTCATAAATTATTTTTGACTACGAAGGTGGGTTTGTTTTTTTTGTAGAAAATAGGAAGTGGACATTAGTGGAGGGATTAATGATAGTTGAATATGTTAAAATGCAGACAAAATATCTCAGATCGATTAGAAGAGGGGAAAATCATAAGTATATAAGTAATGACAATCATCTCTATTGAGATCTTTTGGTTGTTTGAAGATTGATATTAGTAGTGGTTGAGTAATATATTTAATGTGAAATTTGATAAAATAGTTTAATAGAAAGTTTAATTAGTGGTTAAAAGTGAGTGTTACTATTAAATACAAACAAGTACTTTTTGAATAATAATTGGTTAACCACTGGTTCACAAAAAACAAATATACCCTTAAGGTATATTTATTATGAGATTTTGAAAGTGTATTTCAAAGTAGTATTTACTAACAACTCCTAAAAAACTACATCTAAACGAAATTTTAATTGCAATCATTACTTCTCAATACTGAAAATAAATCTTCAATCTAAATACTAATTTTAAACGCTTTTTAAAAACTACGTCCAAACGAGATTTTAACTTTAATCATTACTTCTAAATAATCAAAATGAATTTTCATTCTAAATACTAATTTCAAATACTCTTGAAACCTACACCCGAACAAGGTTTTTGATCGCAATCATTACTGATTATTATGTTTAAGTACTCAAAATAAATTCTCATTCTAAATACTAATTCTAAATATTTTTAAATACTACTTCTAAATATTTAAAATAAATCATTATTTTAAATACTAATTCTAAATAACCTTAAAAATCTTAACCCAAATATCCATTACCAAATAAGATTGTGAAGATGATTTGAAAAATAAATAAAAGAAGAATGAAATTATTAACTAATAAGAGCGCGCCACGTGTTAAGTATTCTGTCTTCATCACCTCACCGTGAGAGGCAAGTTTTGCTCGAACAACCACTGTTCTGTTCATCCTCTTTTTTCTTGCCCCTTAAGCATCGTTACTGTATTCGTTATGGAAGCTTTTCTTCTCTTTGTGCCCTACAGGTATTCGTTTAATCCGTTCTTGTTGCGTTTTTCTTTTTTTCTTGCCTCATTTTCAACTCTATGTGAATTTCTCTGCAATCGACGGCTCTTTGCCTCCGTTTTTCTTTTGTTTCTTGCAGAATTTGAGTTGGATGATATGGTTTTCTCGACTTCTTGTCTCGGTTTTGTGATGAAATTGCTGTGGAACTGTTCTTTTTTTTTTTTGGTTGTTCTTTTGATTGTTTGACGGTGAGTGAAAGTGATGACGCAGTGAAGTTTTGGGACTTTGATTGAGTTACATTTTCATTTTTGTGTTAGATTTTAGTGGATGTTGTATACCAGGTGAAAGGATACCTGAGATCTGTTTGGGCGATTTCTGGAAATTAGCTTACAGGAGGGTAGCATGAAATTGGATGGTTGTTGAAGTTCATTGATATTGAATGCCTCATTCCTTTTAGTTGTAACTTGCGAAGATAACTTTTGAAAAGCGATAATTACCGGACCCGGAAGTATATATGTTTGCATATTTGACCTGGATATTAATCACGTCTTCTTCCATAAAAATATGATATGAAACAATTTTCATTATCTAAACTGCTCGTTCATTCTCTAAATTGCCAAATGAGTAGAAAATTTCTGTAGAAATTGTTTTTAATTTGATGAATTTTGTCAATGCAATGTGTTCATAGCTAATCATTTATGCCCATCATATGACCTAATAATCAAAAGGTAAAAATTTATGAAGGTTTCTTGTTAATTATAATTCATGTCACATAAAATGCTTAAGAACAAGAGATCATTAGTTCAAATTTATTCATAATTGTTGTACTATAAGAGATTAAGAAGTTAAGGGATTTCCAATAATTTTCTCCTGAGGTAGATCTCCTGTTTTCACTCTCCAAGAATTTATTTTCCTACTACTTATGCTTTAGTTGATTTTTCTGCTATTACTTATGTTAGCTGAATACGAGGAGGCCTGGGAGAATTTTCTTCTCTCACACAGAGGAAATATGTCTCATCAAATGGTAAATGATGCAGTCCAACAAGAAAAATCGTTCATTAAGCGTTCAGCTCTTTTGGAGGAGATAACAGAATCAGATAGTGAGAATGGCATATCTTGTGTTACTCCTCTTCAACGTTTGATTAAAGTGGTCTGTTTCCATATGTTCTCAGTTCCATTTCTTTTAAGAACAATTTTGGGTAAAATACTATTTTTAAACCTTCACATTTTGTTTCCTTCAATTTTAGTCATGAAAATTTAAATTTGTTCAGTTTTAGTCTTTAAACTTTGTAAAGTTTAATTTTAATCCGGTTAGTCTTGTTTTGTTTCAATTCTTGAACTTGCGAAAAAAAACTTTAAATTGATCTTCTTCTATAAATTTAAAAAATATGTTTACATTTTATTGTAAAAAAATTATTAACATTATTGAATATTTTTTGATAAATAATGATTTCAACTTTATTATAGATACTAATTTTAAAAAAATTTTCAATAGTAAAAGAACTAAAATTAAACTTTTAAGAGTTGAGAACATGAAACAAAAGCTAAAGTTCGTGATTAAAATTGAACTTTTGAAAATTTGACCAAATTTAACCGACTTTAAAGTTCAAGGATCAAAACCATATTTTACCCAACAATTTGTATATACATTATTGAAATGCATGCTGGCCTTGCTCATTCTCAGGTAAACGTAATGTCACCTAAAGCATTAAGTGCTTCTATTAGTGACATGGATTATCTCGCCTGTTTAACTGATAGAGTTTCTTCATCTGCACCGCTCAACAATTCCGAAGCTGCAGTTGGTTTGGATTTGGTGAGCTCAATTGCATCTCATCCGAGAAGAAGTTGTTCAAGGTTTGGATCAACGAGAACAAGACACTCCAGACGTTTGATAGATTCTGAAGGTTATGACTTGAATTCAATATTGACAAAAACGTCAAGAATTGAGGTGCGTGACCATCTATTTGGTTCATCTATATGATTATTAGAACAATTAAGAGATTCTGAGCAGATGCTGGATATGATCCAGGAGATGTTTGGATTGAGATTTTAAAAATATTTAAAATTAGTATTTGATTGAGGATTTATTTTGAATATTTAGCAGTAATGATTATAGTCAATAGTTTTTAAAAATATTTAGAATAAGTATTTATAATGAGATTTATTTTGAGTATTTAAAAGTAATGATTAGTAATGATCACAATCAAAAATTTGTTTGAATATAATTTTTAGAAGTATCTAGAATTAATATTTAGAATGAAGTTTATTTTGAGTATTTAGTAGTAATAATTAGTAATGATTATCGTCAAAAACTTGTTTGGATGTAGTTTTTAAGAGTATTTAGAATGTTATTTATTTTGAGTATTTAGAAATAATTATGGCAATTAAAAATTTGTTTGGATTTTTTTTAGGAGTTTTTAGTAAATACTTGTCTCGAAATTTACTTACAAACAACCACAAAAGGAGTTTTTGTTATGAGATTTTGGAAGAGTATTTCAAACTAGTATCTACTAACTACTTTAAAAAAAATACATCCAAATGAAATTTTGATTGTGATCATTACTTTTAAATGCTCAATAAATCTCATTCTAAATACTATTTTTAAATATTTTTAAAAACTACATCCAAACAAGTTTTTGAATGCAATCATTACTTCTAAATACTCAAAATAAATCTTCATTCTAAATACTTTTAATCTCAATCCAAAAACACCCTCAATGTTGCCAATTACTAATAACTATGAGTCTCATTTTATAACTTTCCTTAAGATTCTGTTTATTTAGTAGGCGGAAATTAAATATAAAGCAATTCACTCATGAATGTGTGATTAGATTTCCACCTCCAATTAGTTTTAACAAAATCAATTGATGATAATGATGTAATGTCTTGACTAATATATGCTTAGAGTCGGTAAATGAAGGGATAAATGTATGTGAAATTATAACTAAAATATCTGAAATTCTTCGGTATATCTTCGACACAACTTCATTATTACGAAGTATAATTAACTAAGAGTATTATGAAGTTCTCAACTCAACTGATTTGAAAACCCATCTCTACATTTGGTTGAATTCTTTATAAAAAAACTATGACTACCTTGTTCAACTTCATATATATTTTATTTATATTTGTTTCAAATACTTCACTTATGATAGACTCCCGAACATTCGCATTGGCATGGATCTGCATTGCTATCAGAAGAAATTAGAAGGATAAATGAGCAGCTGATTGATACAGTGGTGTGTATATGTGACAATGATTTCAGAACTACTGATAATGGAGCCATGATTAGTGAAGGGATCATAATCCAGTGTTCTTTTGTTGCTATCCACACTCATTCAAATCTAATCTCACAGAAAACTCCAGCCTTTCAGGTACTTAATTATGCCCATTTGGCTTTACTATGATACATCATTTATTGGCTTAATTACTTCCTACATCTTTCTTATTTTATTCATTTATGACATTTAGTTGTTAGCAGTGCATCCTTTAAAGTTGCTAGTTCCCAAAGCCTATCCACGCATTTCCCCAATGTTCAAGGAATTCCACGTGGAAGCTTGGTAAGAAAGATTTATCCTTTCTCCCAATTTTTATAGCACCAATCTTCTTTCCTATATGACGGTGCCATCGTATAACCAATTCTTCTATTTCTCGATGTTAGGGGACATCAATATTGTTACGATATTGTTTACTTTGGACGTTAAGTTCTTTTATTTTTTGGTTCAACTAAAAGACCTTGTTTTATTGGAGATAGTATTCCTCACTTATATATCTACGATATTTTTCTTGTTTATGCAATGTAGAATTTTGGTTGTACTCTTAGTAATTCTTCCATCGAACAAAGTACACTCGAACCCTTCAAAGGCTCGTCTTTTTTGTTCAACACCGGAGAATTTCACTCACAGTGCTAAATGAGAAGCATGGTTTTGATACCATTGCCCGGGACAACGATCCTTTGATTTAAAGAAACTTAAACTTTAGCATTATGGTTTCAAAAACTAGAATTTAGTAATTGCAGTAAAAAAAAAAAAAAAAGAAAGAAGGTCGAACGTAGTTTTAAAGTTTTTAAAATTTTAAAAGTCATAATTTAGTTCGATGATTTCATAAAATTTAAAATATAGTCCTCGGCATTCTGAAATCAGATACATGAAATAAGCTTTCCTATACTTGATTCACTCACCACTAAGAACTAAAATGACTATTTTTTTTAGATTTTGTCCAAATTCTAGTTTTTAAAATTATAGAATTTAAACTCTATCTCTTCAAATCATTTGAACTAAATTTTTATTTTTGAAATGGACGGTAAGTCTTTCTCCAAACTATTGGAATCAAACTTATAAATTATAATTTATCCTATATTTTTCTATTGTATTATCGTCATGTTTCATGGTTCTTATTACTTAGAAGCCCAATTAAGACCAATCAATATGATTGTATAATTATTGATGTTATCTATTTATAAATTCCGCTTCTAGTCCTTTAACTATAACCTTTTTTTTCTGATCCAGTCCAACAGATTGTGAAGACCTTTCATTTAAGGCAAGGGAAAAGTTTAACATGTCTGTTGGAAGGCTTCCACAACCATTCTCCATAAGTGAAGCGGCCAGGACGTGGGACGTGTGTGCTCGAAAAGTCGTTTCGGAGTACGCTCATCAACATGGAGGCGGCAATTTCAGTTCAAAATATGGCTCGTGGGAGGACTGTCTTCATGCTAGTTGGTCATGATCATAACAAATGAAAACATATAGCAACTTCCATTGAAAGATGGTAATGGTGAAATTCATTTCTCTTTATCTTCTTGCCCCTTTCTTCCATGCAGTAGTTTGGAAGTAAGAGCCTTTGGTTTTTCATTCTATGATGACGACCTAGAATCAGAATTTCGCTCTCCTATATCTTAGGTATTTGCGTTCGTTCCAAGACTCGATTTTGAAAAACAAGAAATGTTTTTTTACTAGCTCACTTGTGCATCTTGAACCTGAGATTTCAAAAAACATATGATAGAAGCTCAAAGCTTTAACTATGGTGGCTTTGTCAAAAATAAAAGGGCTGAGTTTTGGGTTTGGGAGCGGGGGAATTTGATTTAAAAAGAAAATGTTCATGAAATTAGGAGGTGGCTATTTCACAGTTGTTTTAGAGTTGGAGTAAACTTAGGACTTAGAGAATTATGTGTATAGGAATTGATAAGAGGTGAGCTATGTGGTTGGATTTATATTGTAATGTCATCAAATGTTGGTGAATGAGATATTTGTATTTGTTGGGTAGATTTTTTTTTTTTTTGTTCAAAATAGTAAAGTGGAGATTGAAGTTGTTAATTTTTTTTTTGTTTTTAACTTTACATCACAAATGAGGTGGAAGAGTTGAACACATGACCACTTGATTATTAGATCTACATTAATATTGTTGAGCTATTGATCCTGTCGACACTAATCTACACTAATTTATTTTTTAACCACTAAGTTAAGTTTGAGTTGAGCACGTTTAAGTCAATTACTTCTTTAAGGGTGTATATTATTGTATTAAAACAAATTTTGAATGCCTAGATAAAAAAAAAAAAAAAGAAAAAATCCAATCAAACTGGAACTGTGGATGTTTACCTTATTTTTCACTATTTGAAAAGGTCTCATTTCATAACCATTTACATTTTTTTTTTAATTCAACTTTATTTGAAATACAATACCTTACCAAGAGTTTCATATTCAGGCTCGAGAATAGGCGAATCACAATCAAATTTCAAAATCAAAAACAATATTTTTAAAGTTATTTTTTTTAGTTTCCAAAATTTGGCTTAGTTTATAAACGCAAAGATAAATGTAGATATCAAAGTAAAAAAAAAAAAATCATAACAACTAGAGATGTCCATGCCAGAGATCCGAAAATTACATCTTGTCACAAAAACCAATCTCCGTCCTCATAAAATCACTTTTTTTATGAGAATTTTTTTACATTCAATGATTAATATATATATTATTTTTGTATAATAATTTCTAATAATTACATTTTACTCCATGGCAAAAAAGAAATCAAGAATCGTTCACATAAATTTATATAAAAAAAATTAAATAACTAGAGAATGAAAGTATTGAGTGATAATTGATAGAAGGCAATTGTTGATAGAGATGAAAGTCAATCAGTTGACCGAATGGAAAACAATAAAAGTAATTAACACCTATCAATTAAATGATATGAAATCTATAACCTCACTTGAACGACAATCCCTTGAATTTGTTATGTCTTCCTTTCTCCTAATACAAATGGATTCAATTCTTTCTCTGAGTTTTCTCCAAATCTCCTTCATGATATTTAAATTAATTATTTTACCGAAACAACTTCTTAACAATGTTGTAGCGAAGAAATTCAATATTATAAATCTACTTAAACAATGTTGTAGCAAAGAAATTCAATATTATAAATCTACTTAAATATCAGGTTCTTGATTGGTGTGACGATTAATTTTGCATGTGAAGGCCTTCCCATTTCCGATCATTTGTTGTATCTCGATGTCACGAACAAATCTCCAAAATTTCAAATCATTAAAAAAAAATCTTACAAAATATTATTGTAATTAAAATACTATGCTCTAAAGTTATTGGGGGAGTAAACTCCCAAATTTATATAGAATGTTTTCCTATGTGATAATTGAATGAATTAAACACAAAACAAAAATATAGAAAAATAAATGAATCTGTCCCCATCTAAATCTACTCAAAATTTTTGGAAAGCCAAAAAGAAATACTTTTTAAAAGTATCCATCCAAATTTGGAAAAGGAAATGAATATCTTCCAAAAGTTAAACCAATCCTTCCAAATTCATTTTAAAATTTTTTAAAACAAAAAAGAAATGCACACACATATAAAAAAAAATAATAAATAAAAAATAAATAAATTTAGTCCTCATGATTTCATGAAAGTTAGAGTTTAGTCCGTATGATTTGAAAATCTAGACTTTAATCCCTATGGTTTGAATAAATATAAAATTTAGTCCGAATAGTTCGGAGAAATATAGAATTTAATCTCAATAGTTTGAAGAAATAAAATTTAGATCATATGGTTTGATAAAACCTAAAAATTAGTCCATATTATTCGTAAATCGTAGGCGAATTAAGTATATAATTGTGATGTATGAATTATGTTTTTTTTTTTCCAATTAATTACTTATCTCACACTCACACTTTTATCGTCAAACACAAAAATAACAAACTTCTACATATTTTATTCACCAACAATTACGAATGACAAACTATTTTTAAATTTTATCAAATCTTAAAGATTAAATTCTAATTTTTCAAATTATAAGGACAAAATGGTAAATTCTTTCAAAATATGTGATTAAAGTATAGATTTTGAAACCATGAGGATTAAATTCTAGCTTTCCAGTGGGAGGTTACATTAAATTTTAACCAAAAATAAAAATGAGAGGCCAACTCGCACGTGTGGGAAAATGACGGAAAGAGTTAGTTATTTATTTACTTTTATTTATTTTATTGAAAGAGAAGGGAGAGAGAGAGAGAGAGAGAGAGAGGAGAAGAACGTGAAAACAGTAAAACGAACGGAAATCAAAACAGAAAGTGACAGAAAGAGCGCAAGAGGCTTAAAACAAAGAGAGAGAGGACAAACCAAGGTGATCTCTTCGCGATTGTCGTCATTACCATTTTTAGATCCTTCATTCTCCCGTCTCCTCTTCCTCCAAATCTCTTCACTGGTCAGTTTTTAGATCTGTCGTTTGATCTTGGTTTGAATCTTGCGTTTTTCTGTGATTCTGATGTTGTTGTTTCTTTGCAATTTTGTTGTGAATGTTGACGAATCTGTGTGTTTCTTTGGTGTGAGATATGGAGATCTCTTGGCGCGGTGTTGTGTTTTTCATTTCTTTGTTTGGTTTGAATGTTTGGAGGTTTGGGTATAATTGTTTGTCAATGCTGGAGATTGTGAGCGTAGATTTGTGGATCTGTTCTGTTTTGGATGGAGATAATTCTGATTTTTTTTTTTTTTTTTGTAAAGCTTTCATTGTTCATGAATGTCTTGCAACTCTTGTTGTTGTGGTTTTTTAAAGAAAATTCGGGCCTTATTTCTTATTTGTTTCTGATTTCTCGATTCTCCTTTGTTTCGACAACGGTTTTCGTAGAAAATCAGTTAGGGCTATTTTCTTTTCGGGACTTTTTTCTTCTTTGTTTCTGATTTGTTCATTCTTTTTTGGATTTAAAAATGCGGACTGTTTTCTTTTAGAGTTTTCTACTTGCTCCTGTTCAAGTATATTCTAATTTGAAGATATAATGGTGGTCAGAAATGGAGGAATTCGAAGATATTTTGGTTGTTAGAATGTACTTTCAACATTTTCAAGTCGCGGATACCAATTCTTGTTCTTTCCCCTTTTCTTCCAAAACTATCAAATTTGTGGAGTTTGGATTTCAAACGAAATATTTGAATTTCTTGAATATGGGGAATGATTTTTTTTTTTTTTATAACCGGGAAGCTCTTACCAAAATTGTTTTTCTCAGTTTTACTCCTTGAATTCAGAATATGACAACCAAATGTTGTAGGGTCAAACGGTATATTCCGTGACAATATGTGGGTAAACTAGCTCGGACATGTTTTAGATTGAAAGAGACATGCCATACTCTTCTATCATTACTGTTCTTGTGATGCAGTTTCTCGTTTGTCATGAATCTTTGACTATCTATACACACAAACAAGATTATATATGAAGTAAATGATGATAATGTTGTCACAAACAGTGACGTTCTTACAATTTTCTTGCAAATTTCTATAACTTAATATGTTATGTGATTGTATTCCTTATTTTGTTGGAATATTTTTTGTTCTTCTTATTCAATGAATGTAAAATGGCTATGGTTCAAACTTTAATGTATGTTTTAACTTATTTCGTTTGGTTGATTATGTTAAATCATCAATCCAAGAATTTAAACCGATAAGTTGGAGTAAATTTAATTATATCAACTAACACATTCTTTTTTTCACATCACTGTTAACTAAATGGCTGATTCCCACTTTCTTATTACTTGATCTTAAAAGATGTCGATGTCGAAATTCAAGTCAGCTTCGAAGGATAAGCCTTCTGCTAGGGCTGCTGCAAAGAAACAGCCGAACGCTTTGAAAAACTCATCTTCGAAAAAATCAAACAGGAGTCCAGCAGCCACTACTGTTGGCAATCCAGTTGAAGAGTTAGTTCATACAGTTGAAATATCATCAACACTAGCCGCTTCTTCACAACTCTCAGACAATGGCCACTTCCAAAGTATAGAAGATACAGATGACCACTCAAGCAGTCCACATGGAACAGCATCTGACTTCGATCTGTCTTCCAACAACAGTAGCTGCTCGGGCGAATCAGAGGATCCTAAAGAGAAGACAGCTGATTCTACAAACCAGCAAGAGAGGGCATCTGGATGCGACCATGAAAAGCGTGAGAAGATTCGTCTAAGGAATGAGAAGAAACATCAAAGACAGAAAGAGAAACGGGCTCTGGAGTTGCATGAACGATGCAAAGGCTTTCTAATGTCGAGAAAACTCGGATCTCTTACTCAGCAACTGGTCTCTATGGGGTTCTCTCCTGAAAGAGCTACCACGGCACTTATGTTGAATGAGGGTAAGCTAGAGGAATCAGTCTCCTGGCTCTTTGAAGGAAATGAGGAAGAAGCCCGAAAAAATGACACAGCTAACATTGCAAATGGAGGTAACTTGAAGATTGATATTAGCAGTGAGCTAGCTCATATCTCAACTCTCGAAGCCCTGTGCAGATGCTCGAAGCAAGAGGTTGAAAGAGCTGTAGTTGCAAGTGGAGGTGATCTCGATAAGGCAGAAGTTATTCTAAAAGAACAGAAGCAGAAAGAATCTGTTTGTCAGTCTAATCACGAAGTAGTTGGTGAAACAAAGAGTATGCCGAGAGCTCAAGAAATGCCTGGGTCTGCATTTGTTCTTGGTATGCAGTCGAGCAAAAGCAATCGAGAATTTAACCGTAATAACGGTGTAATGACAGTGCCAGCTTGGTTAGAAGCAGGCAGTAGAAGCATACAGAAGTGCATGAAGACAACAGATCAACTGAGGCCGCCGTTTCCTGTAGCTCATCATCCATATGTAAAGGCAGGGTCCCGGACTAGTGCTTTAAAAAATGAAGCAATCAGTTTACGTCGAGAGATACCGGAGCAGCAAGTAGAGCCTTTAGTTCTTATGCAGCACTCGGAATCCATAAATGGATTGCAGAACTCTGCCTCCAGTCCCATGATTCACGGAACGACTTCATGGAATTCGAGCAATGCTGCATCTATTAAAAATGTTATTTCAAGTGACAAATTTTTGCACAATCATAGCAGGGTGAGCCTTGGTGCAGAAAATAGAAGGTTAGAGCAGATCTACCATCAGGCTGTCCATAATCAACCACAATTCATGTCTGGTCCAGTTGAAATGCGATCGTCGTCAAGGCTAGACATACCATGGACTAGAGAGATTACATCGTCGTCGCACTCGCTGCATAGTTTGTGGAAAGCTGGTGATGGAACTCTATCCTCATTTGAAGCCCCATCTTCATATGGATCAAACTCCAACCTCAGCCAGGGCTGTGCAGCACAAACTTCTGGGCCATTGTCACTGATGGACTGGAACATCGGCGGGTTGATGCCGTATTACGATTACAACAGAATAGACTGGTCTCTGCATAGCCCGAGCATGTCGCCGTCTCCGGGGTTTACTTCGTCTTTGCAGAATAGTCCCGGAATGCAGGATGGGGGAGGGGTAAAAGATGTGTCGTCTACGGGTGGATTGTGCGATTGGACATCGCCATTTGCAGGAAATGACCTATTCAGTGTTCCTAGGCAGCTGGTAACATCATTTCCTTAGTGAATGTGAGTGTGAAAAGTGTAAACATGTGTGCAGTGATTCTTACTATAAAGAAGGTGCAGTGATTTGATTAATCTTTCTCCTCATTCTCATAACTCTTAACACTTCCTTGCTAGGGTTTGTGAATCAACATGAAGGATAATGGTTAAAAAAGATGCACAATCCAAAGTTTAAATAGTTATGGAAACTTTGAGTTTTTTTTATTTTTTGAAGAACGAGGAAGTTAAAAAACATTCTTATTTCTCCTTGTACTTTCTTAAGAAGATAAAAGAAACAAGAGAAATATTGATATTGAATAACACTCGTAGGAGAAGGAGAAGACATGCAATGGGTTGATTCATGGAGAAGGAGACGAAGAGAATGAATTTAATGGATACTGAAAACATTAGAGGAAGGAGAGGTAGATTTTGTAAATTTAGGTTAATCTTAGTTAATTCTTTTGTTCATAGATTTTACAATTGTTTTTGTTGACGGAGAAATTTCGGCCAATAATAAATTGTCACATCATTTACCAATAAATTCAATTAAATATTGGGTAAATTACAAATCTATAATTGTCCCCTAGCTAATTGGATAAAATGTTGCTTTGTTTGGATTTTAGGCCCAAATTAGGTTAGGCCTTAATCTATGTTGTAAACCTAAAAGCCCATGAGAACTCTATAACAGAGAGTTCTGCTTCAAGGACCCGGAATTGAGAACAAGACTGAATACTCATAAACTCCAGAGCTTTCAGCTAGACGATTTAGATTCAGAGCATCCAACAAATCAAGTCCATAAGCCTATCGGTCAAAGAGTACTTGCTTGGTTCGCTTAACCTCAGAAATAGTCGACTACTTACTTCAATTGCTCCCTGCTCAACGACTTAGGTAAAATAGTGTTTTTTATGAGTGTAGTGCTACCATCCGTCCGAGGGACCGGAGAAATGGGTAATGGAGAATGGAGTTCGGAGAGTGATCCCATGTCGCTCTTTGCTTGTCATTCTTTCGTCGAGCTCTTCGCGCTCCCACTGGTATCGTTCCATCCCGGGTCTCCTTTGATCAAGCTTCAAAATTCAGAACACTCAATGACAAAGGCTTCTTTAACCTGATTGTCTCTTCGCCATCAAACTGAAGATTCAATCATCATTTATCTGAGAACAAGCTTTAAAGCCCTTAGATCAACATCTTCAAATCCACATTCTAGAGAGAAAGAATCAAGAGGACAAATATTAGAGATTGTAACATGCGCACATATATTTAAATCAATAAAGATTCAGAATTCATTTACACGTGTCTCATTTCTACTCGTCCGTCGAAATCTCGTGTGAATAGTTTTCATTTCTCCTGTATTTGATAACTTTTTTCAATGTAGTAATGAAGTTTAATTAGTGTGATTCTTGAAAATGGGAATTTACGACAACTGATAGATCCCCGTTATTCACGTTTATCAGAGGAGAGGTAAGAGGCCTCAGGGCCTAAATTCCTGAGTCGATCAATGATCGGTTATTATAGCCGTTAGGGATGGTAGTTAGTTAACCTTTGGGAAGAGCGGTTATGTTTTGTTAAGAGTCTGTATAAATAAGTCCCATCACTTGTGAAGCAGGGATTAGACAATATACAAGAGTTATTGACTCGAGAGGAAGGACGGACTATGTAACCCTATTTTGTCTACTATAAAAATACAATTGCTACCTATCAATTTTGGTATTAGAGCCGCGATCGTGAGGACAAATGACGACTAGAATGGAAACAAGAATGGATCAAGTGAAAAATAAGGTAAATGAAATTCCGACCATGATTCAAAAAGAGATTGGTAAGGTTTGGGAATCATTATTTGTTGTATGCATTTGTGTATTGGATGTGGCAGTCCTTATTGAGTAATTTCTTATTACTCACCATGACTATTTTGGCTTTGTTTTCCTATTATTCTAGGAAATGTAACTTTTATTGTTGGGTTATTGAGACTATGATTTGATTTAAATAATGTCAAGCATACTATTTAGTGGTGATTTAAAAAGTTAGTAAGAGCTAGCGAAGATAAGGTCAATTTTCTCACGATATCCACTACTCTTCAAAATAAATTGATTGAGCTTTATGAATCACATTACCTAACAAATGAATGTCATGTTTTATATAATCTAACAACTGTATCTTTTGTTTTATTCCTTCCGGAGGAAAAAGAGTATTTCATTCATGTAAATATGATTCGATACGATGTCCAATAAAGGATTAATCCATTAGTTCGATTTTCAATTCTTTTGGTTCAGTTTTCGGTTTTGCTTATTCTTAAATATCAACTCTTTTCAAAATTAGTTTTGGAAAAATTGAGAACCATTTTAAGTTTAGGGATTTAGTTTTTTTAAGAGTATTTAATAAATATTAATTTGAAATACTAGTTTAAATACTCATATCAAACATCTCCTAAAAAGATGAACCGGTTGGACTGGGCTAATGGTAATTTTATATCTCAATCGTCGTCATTGAGTGTTGGTGGTAAGAGGGTGGAGGTTTTTTTTTTGAAATATTTGTAAATCTAAGATTTAAAACAAAGACGATGAATGACGATGCCGAAAAATGGTCAACGAATATTCACAGTAAGATTTGTTTAACTAAGAACGAAAAGGCGTGCAAAAAAGCGAAAATCTCACCTGTGGTGTGAGCCACAAGGCCTCCGATGCCTAAGTGAGTAGGAGATTTTAGGAGGATAATTTAGAACTTAGAATGGCTCAAGAATACTTAGCTCGATTAGTTTAGGATCCGTCCCTCTAGAATGGAGAATGAATTGACTTTTATAGCAGTCGGTTTCGTAACCGCTGCAACTCACTTATGGGCGGCATAATGGCCGACCGTTAGAAACGTCTGTCATTAAGCCAGGTATGAATACTGGCGTAACTCTTGACCGTTACCCTTTGGAGGTGTAACGGTCTTGACTCTAGAGCTACTTTGGACTCAGTCAACTCTTCGGAGAGACCTGACCTCCAGGACCAACCCACTCGGGCTGACCTACTCGTTGTAACGAGGGATGCTACGAGGTGTAGCGCCTTCATACATTACTTGGACTCGGTCGACTCTTCGGAGAGTCCTGACCTCCACGACCAACCCAATCGGGCTGACCTACTCAGTGTAACGAGGGACGCCACGGGGTGCAGCGCCTCCACACGTTAATTGGACTCGGTCGACTCTTCGGAGATTCTTGACCTCCACGACCAACCACTCTAGCTGACCTACTCGTTGTAACGGGCGACACCATAGGGTGCAGCGCCTCCATAAGTTACTTGGACTCGGTCGACTCTTCGGAGAGTCATGACCTCCCCGACTTTCTCCCTAAGGGGTGTTCGCTTTCTTTTGCCTGACACGAGAGGGGTGAGGCTGCAAGGACCGACCCCCGGGGGTCGAGGCCTTCCTTAACCGACCCCTAGAGGAGTCGGACTTGCTTGGCCGACCCCCGGGGGGTCGACAATAGCTTGGCCGACCCCCGTGGGTCAGAAAAAGCGTGGCCGACCCCTGAGGGGTCGGCATGGAACTGGCCGACCCCCTGGGGATCAAAGCCTCCATTTGGTCGACCACCGGGGGGTCAGCGTTGGCTTTCTCGTCCTTTGAGCGGGTCTCATCCTCTTCTGAGTTATGAAATGGTAGAGAATAGCTAGATTTTTAGATAAATATTTTGAAAATAGATAATTTTTTAACATTTAATTTAATGTTTAGAAGTCGATGACGATGCTTATGACTAAACAATATTCTAAACACTCAAGCAAAGGACTTTTCATTTTTTGAGGAGATGTCAATATTCAATATATAAAGGGATATCTCTTCCCACTCCAATTTTTAGAGAATTGTTTTTAGTCCCTTCTAAACATAATAATTAATGGGACAGCTAAGGTAAATACCCATCACATCCATAACTTTTATATATATATATATATATTTTTTTTTTTTTTTTTTTTTTGAAGTACTCACCATGACCTATGGATGTATAGAAATGAGTGATATTTAAAGATAAAAATATCTTAACAACCTTTTAAATTTTATATAAAAAAAGATGTATTTGATGATGATGAATACAAATTTTTTATTTTTAAAAGAATCAATAAATGTATTTGTCTAATATTTGTCAAAAGTAGGTAACTAAATATTTTCAAGTAAATTTGTTTTAAATAAAAACAATTGAGTATTAAAGTTAAAATATCATTGAAGTCCGTCAAGTATGATGAAAGTTTCATTTTAGTCTCTCAAATTTGAAAAATTTAATATTAATCTGTTGAGCAAAACAGAGCATGAAGTAATTTTTAGTTCCTTTAGGTTATTAGAATTTTGGGGTTTGGTTTTAGGGAAATGTACATCATGAAAAACAAACGGAGAATGATTGAAGGAGGTGATGGCGGCAGAATGTGGAGTTAATTATCATATAACCAAAACATAGGGTGTTTTAGAATTTCAAACATCAAGAACGATGAACATTAAAATGAAGTGCTATGTGGCCAAAATTAATGAAAATGAGAGGGAAAGGTTGGGGGAGAGAAATTAAAAATGAGGAGAAGGGGAGAAAGAGAGAGAAAATTTTTGATGGACCTTGAGGGATAATTTTTGAGCTTAAACTTTTCAAACTTTCAAAAGGACTAAAATGAAATATACATTATAGTTTTGAGGACGAAAATAATACTTTAATTTAAATTTAAATTCAAAATTTGTATTTCTTTTTTTTTTTTTTTGAGATAGATATTAACACACTACACCCGGGCTATTCACGTCTGTCCCTAGGATATCAGGAGACTACAAATTAATGTCACAGATTGGTCTGAACCTAGGATCAGGAGGGAGCATGCACCTTCAGCAGAGACCTACTTACTGGCTTGAGCCGTAGCTACCCTCGAGGGGTCTTCTAAGACACTTGGATGCCCTAGTCTGATATAGGAAATCTAGCGAGAAGCTATCTTTAAGATATCAGAAATAGGGAGAAACTTAAAATTGAAACTATAAAGAGAGAGATGCCGGAGCAGCAAAAGAACATATGGTTATGGTAGCTGACCCTGGGCTTGAAAACGAGAGGTTATTTATGTGCTCAACCAATGTGAGAGGGACTTGAAGTATTCCTTTTGTGTGATTTGAGTCCAAGCGTTCAACTAAGTGTGTGACTAACCAAATTTGTAATTAGTTTTTAAATTTGAGCAATTGGGTTGATTTACCCAAAAAAGAAAATGATAGAGAATAAATTTCCATGAAATTGTGTGTATATGGAGCCCACACTCAGTCTGTGATTGCTTTGTCATATCAGTTTCCTTCGAAAGTGTTGCAGTCACAATTCCCAATTCTCCTAAGAAAATTCCTTCTCCGGCGATTCAATCAATCGGAACAATCCCAATCCCAAGAGTTTTCCCACAAATTGGAATCATCAAATCTCTATGCTAATGGTACCGTCGCCGCCTCACTCCGATCCGCCGCCGCCGAATCCACAGTTAATCCAACAATTCCTGAGCTCCGTCCTCTCTCAGCGCGGCCCCTCCGCCCTCCCTTACTCCGAAGACACCAAGTGGCTGATCCGCCAGCACTTGGTCTCCCTCACCGCCGCCTTCCCCTCGCTGCTCCCTCGTCCTGCAACTTTCACGCACAACGACGGCACCGCCGTCAACCTTCTTCAATCCGACGGCACCGTTCCCATTTCTTTCCATGGAGTTAGTTACAACATTCCCGTTGTTATTTGGCTCATGGAGTCCTATCCTCGCCACTCTCCTTGCGTTTACGTTAATCCAACTAGGGATATGATCATCAAACGCCCTCATCCTCATGTTAGTCCCTCTGGTATGGTCTCGATCCCTTATTTGCAGAATTGGATTTACCCTAGCTCTAATTTGATTGAATTGGTTCGTAATTTGAGTCTTATGTTTGGTCAAGACCCTCCACTTTATTCTCAACGGAGACCTAGCCCTAGCCCTAGCCCTAGCCCTAGCCATAACCAGAGTCCGAGTCCGAGTCTTAGTCTTGGGCATAATTGTGGTAATTCTTCGATTGGTTCTAATATGGGGTCTGCTGCGGCTTTCCCACGCCCTGTAACTCCACCAAGGCCTTATCCGCCATCGCCTTACGGTGGTGGTAATGATGTTGCTTCTGTTGCACACATACAGTCGCATACCGAGGATCCCAATGAAGTTTTCAAGCGAAATGCGACTAATAAGCTTGTGGAGATGGTGCATAATGATATTGTCGGGATACGGAGGACGAGGGAGGCCGAGATGGAAGGACTTTTTAGTGTGCAAGGAGTGTTGAGACAGAGGGAAAATGAGCTAAATGAAGGTATGAAAGAGATGCAAGATGAGAAGGAGGCTTTGGAACAACAATTGCAGATGGTTTTGATGAACACTGATGTTTTGGAAGCTTGGTTGAGGGAGAATGAAGGGAAGATAAGCAGTGATTTCGAAGCCGTTGATGCTTTTGAATGTGTTGATGTGCTTTCAAAGCAAATGCTGGAATGTACTGCTTCAGATTTGGCAATAGAAGATGGTATATATTCATTGGATAAAGCCGTGCAGGACGGAGCGATTCAATTCGATCAGTACTTGAGGAATGTGAGGTTGTTGTCGCGGGAGCAGTTTTTTCATCGGGCTACAGCTGCTAAAGTGAGAGCATCTCAGTTGCAAGCTCAAGTTGCTAACATGGCTTCCCGGATTTCTCAATATACCCATGGCTGATATATTGTGGCATGGCAACCCCTTTATCTCTCTGGTTTGCAGTGATGCACTGCTTGATTTCTGCTATTTGGATGGCCTTTTGGGAGTATTACTTGAAGGTTAGAATTTTGTAAATTTTTTCCCTCTTTTTAATCTCCATTTTAAATGTCTGGTAAAGATGTTTCTAGCATTTTAATGTTATATGGGTATGGGAAATACGTTGTTGAAAAGAAATATATTCCAAAGAAAAATTTGTGTCAAATCATTTATCTACTTGTAATTTGATGTGAATGATAGTAGACATTTTCTCGTAATTCGAGTTCGATATCTGATACCTACAGTGTCTTGGATCTGTTAATTTCTTATGCATTTACCAAGGGTGGAGCGGTGGTTGAAAGTTTGGGTTTGAAAGGTGTGCTCCCCTCCAGGTTCGAGATCCACTTGTGACTCTTAGTTTGTAGACACTTTCTGTGTCTCCATTTCTTGGATGTCTCGTGGCTCCTAGCCTAGGGATGGACGTGGTTACCCCGGATATAGTAGAGTCGAATGAAGCTTCAGTTTTCTGGTTTCTAAAAAAACATCTATTAATTTCTTATGCTCATGTAATTGGTGTTTTCTCTCAAAAACATTCACATTTAGTTCTATATAAACTTTTTTGACATGGAGTTTGTCTCTTTTGAGCATAGTCTCTTTTCATCTCATCAACGAAAAGAAATTGAAAAGTGAAGGCCTCGTTTGTTAATCATTTGGCTATTGAAATTTAAGCTTATATTTACCATGATTATTGAAATTTAAGCTTATATTTATCTAAATTCTCTAATTATGCTTCATCTTCTCTATAAGTAAGTATATGGATCCTAACTAAATTCCATAAACCAAAACAAGTATTTGAAAGTTTTTTTTTTAGTTTTCAAATTTTGGTTTTGTTTTTATAATACAGATAAGAGGTAGACATCAAAATAATGAAAATTATGTTTTGAAGTAGTAGTTATAGGCATAAATTTTAAATACTAAAAATAAAAAACAAAATGATTATGAAACGTGATTTTAGTTTCTTGTTAGTTGTTATAGGAAAAAAAAAAATATATATATATATATATATGAACTTATGTTTCCTTTCACGCTATAAGGATGTGGCGATTAAGTAATAACAATCTGTATAAGCTTCAATTCTATTATTAATTCTGTCGATCGCTCTTTCGATCGACGAGACTTATTTCTTATGAATTCAGTCTTCTCATTAGAAGAATGAAAAATAAGCAGGAAGAATTGGAAAGAAATCCAACTAAGGCTGTGCTCTATATATATTGACTAGAAGAGTGCAAGCTTTTTAAGACTTCCTTCTCTTTTCATGGATACCCTCTAGCAGAAACCTTATTGAAGAAAAAAAGACAATTTAATTTCTGTGCTGTAGTCCAAAGGAAACAAGCTGGTCGGCTATTTGTGTTGTTGTTCTGCTGATGCTATCTTTGATTGGTGTATCGTGCTTCTCGGATCCTTCGTTATTGTTCCTTGCTCCTTTTTTATTTAATAGGAAATGCATGACTGATTTTTTTAGTTCAACAATATTTGGGAGTGAGAGGTATCGTTTCTGTAATCTCTTGGTTACTTGGTTGTACAAATGTTATTGGAGTGCAACTCCTTTTAAAATGTGTGACTAACTCATGTGTGAGAATTACAAAAATAAACAAAAGTAATAGAAAATTCTCCTCAGGAAGATCGGACGGGTCGGTATCCCTTAATCTGATTCGAGTGTGTGTGCTGATTTTGTAACCATTGATTCTAGGGTGTAGTGTGTCACGGTCATGCTTGTCCAGGGCGTGTTGCCCATGGCCGTCCATGGTTGTATGCCTTGACACCTCATGTATGCT
>JBBMEG010026660.1:0-23840 GCA_037832605.1 Cyclanthera cordifolia
TTAGTTAAGATTGTATCTAGATTAATAAGGCCCATTATAAATGGCCCGTTAGACTTGTAAATTGTGTATATATACACTTTAGATCAATGAGAAAAAGTGCGACCTATTTTTTCTCTGTTTTATCTTAAACTTAACACATACTTATCGAAATAATTGCAGATGTTACTTGAGCTTTGTTGATGTTTATTCTCGCCATACCTGGATTTATTTCTTAAATGCCAAATCTGATGCTTTTTCGATTTTTCTTCAATTTAAAACTCATGTTGAAAAACTCATAGGACGATATATTC
Organism: Cyclanthera cordifolia; assembly: GCA_037832605.1. Classification (NCBI taxonomy): domain Eukaryota; kingdom Viridiplantae; phylum Streptophyta; class Magnoliopsida; order Cucurbitales; family Cucurbitaceae; genus Cyclanthera; species Cyclanthera cordifolia. The sequence continues at coordinate 291 of JBBMEG010026660.1, forward strand.
TTCGTCTTCAAACTGATAATTGAGGTGAATTTCGTTCATTCACTCATTTCTTAAAAACTTAAGGGATAGAACATCGTTTTATTTGTCCTTATACATCTCAACAGAATGAGATTGTTGAACGTAAGCATCGTCAAATAGTTGACATGGGCCATACCTTGTTATCTCAAGCATCTTTATCTTTAGAGTTTTGGGATGATGCTTTTGCTACATCTGTTTATTTGATAAATCCATTACCAACAATAGTTGGTCAGATAGCTTTACTAGAGAAGCCGTTTGGGATAAAACCTGACTATGAAATGCTTTAAACTTTTGGATGTCTATGCTTTCCTATGTTAAAACTTTACAATCAATATAAAATTCAACCTCGTTCTTCACCATGTATTTTTTTGGGATATGGAGTTTCTCAAAAAGGTTATTGATGCATTGATGCAACTGGTAAGGTGTACATATCTAGACACGTACGGTTTGATGAGACAAATTTTCCTCTTCAAAGTTCTTTAGCTCAAAAGTTACTCATGAGTCCATACAAGTGTTAAATAAAATTAAAAACAATTTCTTGCTCTTCTTCTAGTACAATTCCATGTGCTCCATTAATACAAACTGATATTTTCAAAACTCCCAGTACATCCTCTTCGGCTTCTTTAAGTCAATCTTTGGATTGTCCTATGGGTAATTCATCTCTACGTACTATCACTTCATCATTGTCCTTAGCTAAGCAGCCGTCTTCAATTGAGCATAAGACTTCTAGTTCCTCTTCATCTAAAATGTGTCCTATCTCTTCAACAGTAGCTGAAAATTCAAAACTAGTTTCTCTTGATAATCACATTGCTACTAAGATCTTGCCTGAACCATTACCTATATGTGCTAAGGTTACTAATGATCATTTTATGGTAATAAGAGGCAGAAATGGGATTTTTAAACCAAAAATATTGTTGACAGAATATCTAGAATGAGCCTCCATCAGTTAAATAGGCAATAAAATATCCTTAGTGGGTATCTGCTATGCATAATGAATATAATGCTTTACTAGCAAAATGAAACATGGAATGTGGTTGATATTCCTACTCATAAGAAGGTAATTGGATGTCGGTGGGTTTTTAAGATCAAACGTAACACAGATGGCTCCATTGCTAGATATAAGGCTTGTCTGGTTGCTCAAGGTTATAATCAATAACTAGATAGTGATTATACTGAAACATTTAGTCTTGTGGTGAAGCCTGTAACTATACGTGTTTTGTTCACAGTTGCATTAACTCATGGATGGACTCTCAGACAAGTTGATATTAATAATGCATTTTTACATCGTATTCTAAATGAAGAGGTGTAAATGAAACTGCCACAAAGTATGGATAATTCTAACTCCTGTACGAAAGTATGTAGGCTAAAGAAAGCTATCTATGGATTAAAGCAAGCTCCAAGAGTATAGTTTGAGAGACTTAGTCTTGCACTTGTGAAAGTTGGTTTTATAAGCTCTCATGCTAATCCATCACTATTGGTATATAATAAGAAAGTTATACAGCATTATAACTTAGTTTACGTTGATGATTTGGTCAATGCTGGAAATTCTCAACAGTTTATAAATGATTTAGTTGGGTGTATGCATAACCAATTTTCCTTGAAAGATTTGGGGACACTTGGATATTTTCTTGGAGTAGAGGTTACTTGTGTAAATAAAGATAGATTGTTTTTATCTCAGACTAAGTATGTGAATGATCTATTGTATAAGGTCAATATGCATGAAGCTCGTGGTATAGATACTCCTATGATAGATGGTTCAGTCATATCTGCTTTTGGAGGGGAAGAGTTTCATGACACAAAATTGTATCGAAGCACATTTGGAGCATTAGAATATGCAACTTTAATAAGGCTAGAAATCTCATATAGTGCTACAAAGTTTGTCAATTTATGTATAAACCAACTTTAGATCACTAAAAGGCAGTTAAACGTATTGTACAATACTTGGCTGGAACATTACATCATGGATTATTGTTTAAACGTCTTTCTCATTTGAACAAACATGATTATGCATATGTTGATTGTGCGGCAGATCTGGATGATAAAAATCAACATCTGGTTATTTGTATATTTTTTGGTGGAAATTTTATACAGTGGACATCTAAAAAGCAGACAATCATATCTCGATCAAGCACAGAGGCGAAATATCGAAGTATGCAAATGTTTCTTCTGAGCTGGTATGACTGCAGATGCTGTTCCAAGATTTTGGTATTTTTTTAAACAGACGACCGATTATCAGGTGTGACAATATGTGGAGACGAGAATAAACAAACATGTGGAAATAAACATCTATTTTGTCAGAGATTTGGTGTTAAATAAATTATTTCGGTATAACATTTGCCTGCTCATGCTCAAATAGCTGACATACTTACCAAGCCTCTTTCTCGTGCACGATTTGTTCCTTGGGTGTCCAAGCTCAATGTAGTTTCATCCACTAACATTGCCTGGAGGGGGCTGTTAAACAAGCACATTAAAGACTTGGTAATATTTGATGGATAATAAATTAGTTAAGCAGAGATAAAGAGATGTCAGTTGCATAACAACTACGGTTTAAGTGAAGCTTGCTGTTAACTACAAAATCCAAACATAGCAAGTGATAAGCACTCCTATTGTTTGATTGCATAAGATATGCTGAGTCATGTCCTCACAAGCAATAAGCAACTAACTAACACACGCAATAATATTTACCTAATAAAAATATCAAAAGAAACGTACACCGTTTGATCTCTCGATCTTCCATCCAACGGCTTAAGATCAGGGAGGGCCCACCGCTAGTTTGGCACATGATAATTGCTCAGTTAACAAAAACATAGTCCAGCTTTTTTGCCTGTAAACATCTCTCCGCAGCGCTTGTGTGGGAGTGTGATCATCTTTAGTCTGCGCCGAAGAAAAATGTCGCAGTCTTCGATTCGGGGAGGTAAAGTTCTCCTGATTATCGATTTTTGTTAATGGAACTTCCTTCTTGATTGTGTTCGTGATCATGTTGCAGTGAAAAAACTGAGTGTTCTGAGGCCTCAGATCTTTGCTCTTGGAAATTCTCGTTTCTCCACCTTCGCTGAGCCGTCTTCTAAGCCTAATCCTCCTGTAAGGAAGCATTTTTTTTTCTTGGAGACTTCGATTTTGTTTCTCTTTTTATCAGAATATCTTTCCCAAGAAGTTTGAATTCTCGAGATGCTAGCAATTTTGGATGCTGTGCATGTTGCATTGATTTCTTCTTTTCTTTGTATTAGCTTGTGGTTTCAAATTTCAATGAGGAACTCTGTTTGCGTTATTTTGTTTTTGATGAAATGTCTAGACTGGACGTGGAAAGTCCGAGCTATGCTTCGCTTCATTTTTGCGATTCTAATTCTTTCTTGGAGAGACTGGTCTTCTCTGCCATAACTTTTGATATGGAGAGGGAATTTTCTGAAATAGTTTTCTGAGCTCTTTATTTTTAGCATTTATGTTGCAGCTAATGAAAAATTAGTTGATTTATGTCTTCTCTTAGTTTTTTTTTTTTTTTTTTTGATATCCATGACGGGCCAGCGTGCGGGCACCTTGACTATTGTCACGAAGCATATCGTCCGACCATACAACATTTAGATGTCAAGAAAACCTGTAGAAAATTAATTCCTCGACTATGTGTTCTCTTAGCTTAATCATCATTAGCTTAATCATCTATATAGTTCGTCTTTTGTTTCATGACCTAAATATCATTATTTTTAGAACAAAAACTTTTTTCACCTTACTTTAATGTAATATGGATGGCTTTACATAAGTTGGATGTTCAAATTCCAAGAGTTACTTTTTATCCTGCTTTCTTTTGTAAAATAGGCTAAAGAACGCTCCTCTCCTCTTTCAACACTTTCATTTAATTAACGAAGTAGTGTTCATTTCCTCTAAAATATACGGAAGGCTTACATACTCTTCATCTATGCCAGCATTCTTCATTTACATATTTAATTGTCCATTGATAGAATTCCACTTTAAATCTTTTTTGTGAGCTTATAATTGCTTCAGGTCCATGGCATTTTGTTAATAACATTTCTCTCTCGGATCTTATATTTCTCATTTAAACTCTACTCTCCCTCTCTTTTTTGTCTTATGCCAGAGAGTTCCCAATCTTATAGGAGGGACTTTTGTTGATTCTCAATCCTCAGCATTTATAGATGTCATAAATCCAGTAAGTTACCTTCTCATTTATATGTTCTCTTTTCTATTTCAGATTTGAGAATGATAAATACCCTTAGACATGGGTAAGAAAAATATGTTTTTTATTTGTAGGCGACACAGGAAGTTGTTTCCCAAGTTCCATTAACCACAGATGAAGAATTTAAAGCTGCAGTATCTGCAGCAAAGCAGGCTTTTCCTGCATGGCGTAATACTCCAGTTACAACTCGTCAAAGAGTTATGTTAAAGCTTCAAGAACTTATCAGGCGAGATATTGTAAGTTTGTAGGTATCTCTTCTTTTTATTATGTTCTTTTTTTTTTTAATTAAAAAAAAAGGAATATTCTAAGTTCACTTTAAAATTGAAATGTTATTTTTCTTTTCTTTAGGACAAACTTGCTCTAAATATTACTACAGAACAAGGAAAAACATTAAAGGATGCACAAGGAGATGTATTCCGGGGGCTAGGTTATAATCCTTCAGTTCCTTCCTCACCCTGTCTACTCTTGTGATTATGAGATGGAAAGCTTCATTTATTTTATTATATGATTTAAGCTGAATGATTATTAACAAATTGAAATGACTTATCTTATGTAGAGGTTGTGGAACATGCCTGTGGAATGGCTTCACTGCAAATGGGGGAGTATGTATCTAATGTGTCACATGGAATTGATACTTACAGCATCAGAGAGCCTCTGGGTGTTTGTGCTGGCATTTGTCCATTCAATTTTCCAGCCATGATTCCACTATGGGTTAGCTTGTTATTATTCACCAGTTCACTGTCATTCTAATACTTATAATGTCAGCAGCACGGAACTAGTTTGATTTCTCCCAAAAATAATTGTAGAACTATTTTCTTCATTCCTTACTGATTTGATCACTGCAACAAAAGCTTTACTTTTTCTTATGATATTAGACTGACACAACAATATTTGTACCATGGGATGGGATAATCCTTCGCAGATGTTCCCAATTGCTGTTACATGTGGGAATACCTTTGTTTTGAAGCCTTCAGAAAAAGACCCAGGTGATGGTTGTTTTTCAGTTATTCCTCAAATGTCATTAATACGGATCTTTTTTTCCTTCTTTATTTTATCCATTATTGTTACTTTTTATACTTCTATATTTATTTATTTAAAATATATTGGAAAGATTGGCTTTGACCTAGTGGGGATCTCCCCTCATCACCACCACCCCACCACCACTCACGCACAAAAGATCTCAATTAGTTATTCTGAAGCATTATTCATTATCATGGATATTACTTGAGTGCATGTGTAGATGTTGTTGGAGATTCTTTTTGTAGAAGAAAAAGTTATTAATGAGAAGAAACTAGGGTTTAGGGAAAATTTCAAAGAAAATTTAGTTGTTGATGAAAGTGGTTTTACATTAGATACTTGCTCGTTCATAAATTCCTAGTTATCAGTTTGACCCAACGAATGAATAGCTGCCTTAGCTGATGTTTTTTTTTCCAAGTTAATTGAAGTATATAATAGTGGAGAATTCATTTCAGTGATCTGAACGTTCTTGCTTTTTTAGGGGCTTCTATAATCCTTGCAGAGTTAGCAATGGAAGCTGGATTGCCTAATGGTGTCCTAAATGTGGTTCATGGTACAAATGTGAGTTCTTATCTATCTTTTTGGGTTGTTAGGTAGCAAGTATAACGTTGATCCCTTTGATTGATCTATCTAATAATGAGCCCTAGATGTGCAATCAAGAGAAAATATTCTGCACTGCCGTTAATCTTAATATTACTATATTTTTTTTCACATAGTATTCGAACTCTAAAGTGTTTTCAAGCTTCAAACATTATGTTTTAATGCTGAACCTTACTCATTAGGTTCAACTTCTATCTTAAATGTGTGGCTATCACTTGATTTGATTGTAGAATCAACAAAATGTTATTTGAACTTTTGTATTTTTTCTGCAGGGTGTTGTTAATGCCATTTGTGATCATGAAGATATAAAAGCAATATCATTTGTTGGTTCAAACATCGTAAGCTATCTTAACTGAAATTTATTCTTCTCGGAGTTGGTAATTTTAATACATTCTTGTTAGTTGACGTAATTAAATTAATCTCAACCTAACAGCTTAAGCTTTTAGGTTGATTGATAGTTTACATATTTCAACATGGTATCAGAGCAGAGGTCGTGAGTTTGAATCCCTGTCGTGTCGTTTTCTCCCCATTTAAAATTGAATTCTACTTGTAGGACATTTATCAAATTTCTAAGACCCACAATGCGGAGAGCGTTAGTTGACATAATTAAATTAACCACAACCTATCAGCTTAAGCTTTTAGGTTGATTGGTAGTTTCATAGTTCAACAAGGGATAAGTAACAACAATGCTCCGCGAGCTAAATGAGGATGCGGACGAGGAATGTATTCCCCATCCTCATATTCCCATTCTCCGCCCCGTTTATATATTATATTATAATATTTGTATTTTATTTAATGCTTTTATATACATAAAATTTTAGAAATATTTATTTGGATGAATATTTTTCTTACCTAATTAACTATCTAATTGCAACTAATAACCATTTATCATAATTATTGAAAAAATTATCTAAAACTTAGCTAGTTGAATTAAGATTGAGAAAGTTTGTAAAATTTGGGAATAAGAAAAAAAGAACAAAAAAAATTAAACGAAGAATAATTCCCCGCAGGGAATCTGATCCCTATATATTCCTCGAGGGAATCCTTGCCCCATTCCCTGCAAAATTTAATAGTGAGTTTCGCGGGAATGCAGATTAAAACGGGAAGCGGGGATGAGGACGGTAAAGCCATGCTGGTCCCTGCCCCGTCCCGTGGACATCTCTACGACTGGTCCAACTCGGCTCGGATTCGAATGGTTTGGTATTGATGGACCAAATCAGTTTGGAGCTCCCTTGAATTTCATCCTCTTAGTTGTCTGAGATGGATTGATGGCATCTTCTACTTCTTTAACACTCAACAACAAGACAATACGACACCAAAGCTTTTGCACTTTCTCTGCTTTCTCCTCTTTGGAGCTTGTACTTTTAACGATAGTCTCTTCATTAGTTTCATTTTGTAAAATATTCTATTGGTTGTTGTAGCTGAAGCTTTGTAAATAATGATGATCTTATCCTCGTTTGATTGAGAGTATGGACAGTGTATTATTTATTATTTTTTTGTAACTGGGAGTCAAAACTTTGCCCCAATACATATTTGAAGGCACCGCCCGTCCACAATGTATTATACAAGTCTCTTAATTGACTACCCTAAAAATAATAATATCTAAATATAGATGAAAGAATACAGAGATATAGGGAAATGAATCCCAACTAAAAAAGCTTGAATTTCGACTGTAGCTATTCTTTGGGGAGTTTTATTTGAAAGAAATATAGTATTTCCGGGCACAACAAACCAGAAACTGGGTCCAGCCTTGGGATATTATTAGTTTTATTATTATAATTATTTTCTTTTTTAATTTCTTTGTGTATTGCAATCTTTTTACTTCTCTCTGTAATGCTTTCTTTTCAATTAGTGACAATTGGAGTTTTTGTTATCATCATTACTGTCATGGGATTTCCCCTGATCTTGTGAAATTTTCACTTATAAGAGAAATGTTTGTTTCTTTTAAAAAATTATCGCAACCTGTTTTACTTATCAAAGTAATAAGACCTTATTGATTTTAATTTGCCCTTTCTTTTATGTGAAAGGCGGGTATGCATATATATTCAAGGGGTTCAGCTAAGGGGAAACGGGTCCAGGTAATTAATTAAACCCAGGCACACATTTTTTGATACTTTTCGAAATATGTGCTTGTTTTTGTTAAAACTCTGCTAATTATATAACTGTTTGTGGATGTTTCAGTCCAATATGGGAGCAAAAAATCATGCAATAGTCTTGCCTGATGCCAGCATAGATGCAACTTTGAATGCTTTAGTTGCTGCTGGTTTCGGTGCTGCTGGACAAAGGTGCATGGCACTAAGTACAATTGTCTTTGTTGGAGACTCCAAGCTGTGGTATTTTTCCTATATATAGCTTTTTCTAATTATTTTAGCCTACCTCTATTTGTATTGATTTTATGTTCATGCTTTATGGGTAAAGTTTAGTACTTCTTCATTTGGAATCTTACTGTTTTCAATTCGGATGATGCAGTTTGTATCTTGAAAATTGTTAACTTATAAGTAGTTGTCAGCTATGGTTAAAACTTTCAATGGTTAGGATTAATTTGAGCAATTGAAATCTTTGATAGTCTTAATGCCTTCTGAGTGTAGTTTATCCAAAAAAAGCCTAGACTGTAGTTGTTTTTAGGAAACTTATTACTATTAATATTCTCATCTTCCAATTATTAATTCAAGTACCTGGAGAAAGTAACGGGAAAGATCCTAATTATCAAAAGAGACCAATAAGAATAATGGTAAAAACACAACCATTGTAGACAGTGGGATACCGAAAATAGTAAAACTCTTAATTACATTGAACAATAAACAATTAAATAGTCATGCTTGAATAAGACTCTAGACATTAATGTTGTGGTTCCCATAGTTAACTTAAGCTGTCTCGATCAACATCCTACACTAAGTACCTGAGGAAAAAATCCACATAGAAAGGGGTAAGTTATGACCTTGCTTGGGGTACAATACAACATGCATGTATACAGTCACTAGAGTACATCAACAAATACAATATAAGCGAAGAACATGCAACAACAATTATCAAGGGGTACTCTAACCCAAGCTCCTAGACGCCAAGTCATGGAATGATTGCACCACGTAGGTCGGTCTAAAGGCCATAAACCAAAACACTAAAAGTCCTCCAGGATTCTTTGATCCTTGGGACAATTAGGGACAACCTACACTAGGGGACGACCCAAGCAGAGCACCCTATCGGGTAACATATCTCACATTTTCACAGTGATGCGGTGGCAACTATACTACTCACTAAGGGATATCTTCCACCATCCTAAACTTGGTAAGGTGCCTAGGCTACTGGAAAATGACTAGGCAGGTTGAGCACCTAGTCAGCCGATCGTCCTCGGGTCTACAGCAAGAGAATATCATCTTATGCTATGGGTGTGTGCTTGGATATCACTGTTGACACCCACATCTAACCATCATCCTCTATTTGTCTCAGTGCCTTGACTACATCTAGCTAAGACACCAAAACATGCTCAAACAACATACAAGTCCACAACTGGGACATCAGAGCCACATGCATAAGTTATATCAGACAACCATAGGCTAGGATCCTATCGGGCTACAACAACAACAACAACATGCATTAACAATTGGACAATCTCAACAACAACTAGACTCATACATATCAAGCATACATGCATAATCAAGACCACCCTCGGGTCACCAAAGCCTAATCTATATGCTATTGCAACTGCTCATAGTAGCTTATACAAGTATGCAAGACAATAGTCAATGGATAGCATAACATAAATAATGCTCATGCAATACTCTCAGAGAATATGTTATCAATTGAATAAACAGACATCCGAATCTAACTATTAGATAGGCATACAAGTTTGGGCATTTAATAACATGTTTTTATAAATAACAACAAACCGGGAACAGGGGGTACTGATCACCTTGGCTGAAACCATAAGTTAAAACAATCTGAACAAGCTCTAAGCCCCACCTAGGCCTAACAATACTAGCAAAGCAAATAATAGAAAAAATGTTAGTTGATATAATTAAATTTACCTCAATCTATCAGCTTAAGCTTTTAGGTTGATTGGTGATTTACACCATTCAACATGGTATCAAAGCTCCAGGTCATTGACCCCCAAATTCGAGGACCACCAAATCTCAGACAAAACGCGGTGCAACATAACTTTTCGTTGATGGAACTTAACAGAACTCAGGCAGCAAGGTCTAGATTTTCCAGTTGACACATCAATGCTTAGAGACCACAGAACTGATGGCAAACAAACCTCCGAAAAACAACTTGACGGAGCCTCAACAGGAACACGATTTCACGCAGAAGAAAAACTGAATGAGCGGTGGAAAATCATAGCGACACACAGACTTTCAAGTTGACATAACGCGGAGCTTCGATTGGACGCGAACTACAACCTGTTGCTCGATGAGTCTTCGGACAACGACGTTGGGTGGTAGAGCAATGTGGTAAGGACTTCCCTTGTCAAATGGGACACTACATCCTTACCTATTGAACACAGAGGCCTTGATATACAATAGCTGAAATTAAAAAAAATGAGGCATTATTATCTAAGTGGATTTGGAGATATAGCATCGAGAAACAAGCTCTTTGGAGGAAAGTTATCAAGGACAAATATGGTTTCTCCAAATCCAGTAACCTTCCTGGAAAAATTCACTTGCTTCTACTAAAGGCCATTGGAAAGCAATCTTTCATTTTGCCATATAATACACCAGTGTTTTAAAAGGCGCAAGGTGCACAAAGGCGCAAAAAGGCGCGGGCTTTATTATCGAGGCGCACCATATACAAAAATATACATATATTTCCTTAAATATTTAATTGTAACACTCAATTTAAGTAGAAACTTCATCTAATCTTATGAATATCAATCACTGCCTCAATTATAATTTATTTACATTAAATGACTTAATTAACATAGTAAAATCCAAGTTTAACAAAAATGTTGGTCGTTGGAAACTAAAGTATAATAAAAAGTACATTTAATAAAGTTAATGAATTTAATAAAAAGTACATTTAATTCATTTAATTTACTAAAAATATTTATGAACTAATATTTCAAAAAAATATAAATATAATACTTGAAAACTGAAATTCAATAAAAATACATTTAATGTTACGTATGTAATTCTTTTTCTCTTTCAAAATTAATAAAATTAGTAAAGTTTAATAAAAAATACATAAAAAAACTAATAAGCAATCAAGTCTTATCTTTAGAAGTTAGAAGTATGTGAAAAGTACATTGAGCCATGTGAATGGCAGTAAAACAATAAAATTCTTTTCCAAATTTCAAACCAATTAGGTTTTTCAATGCTCTCTTTCAACTATTCTTCTTCCTTGAGCTAAGTGAGCTTTCTAAGTTGCTTCCATGGTCGCCAATGCTTCACAGTAATTTTGGGAGGGAGAACCAACTAAAAAAAAAATAAAATAAAGCCTTCAAGGCATGCGCCTAGTGTCAGAGTCATGCAATATGCTCTGACGACCCACGTTCTGACAAGTCGTGATGTGACCGAGGACAGTACATCATCCATCACACCAAGTAGAGTGTTGATTAGTGTCAGCTGGATGTATCAGACAGCAAGCCACGATGGTGTCAAGGTGTCAGTGTCAAGGCTTAGTGGGGGCACGATGGGGCCCCAAGCCATCCCGACGATTTCAAGGCCCGAGATGGAGTTTTGACGAGCGGCTCTAGAGTTAAGTCCGTATGAAGCTAAGATGTGAGCTCGCCAAGTTTGATGTCAATCGGACATCAGACGGACGCTCCACGTTGGTGTTGATTCCTCGCCAAAAAGACATGCATGGGTGAAAGATTGAAAATGGTCCAGAATGTACTATAGGGAGAGGCATGGTGTCAGCTCTCCACCACCCTTGGGCCCTGTGGCCTAAGTGAGCTACCTTGTGGCATATGAGTGTGTCATGGTGTGGGCGAGCGCTTGCAAGACGAGTGTCTTGGATGTTTTCTTCGGGAATGGAAATCCGAAGACAGTGTCAGACGGCACGGGTGTGCCGACATTGTGCCCTTGCCTTCGGGATAGAGGCTCCCCACATTAACCGAGGGGCGTGCCGCCATAACATGTTGGAATCCCGTTGGCCGAGTAGATGCGTGTGCAGTTAAGCATAAACCAAGATTATTTCTGCTGCGTATTCGATGGATGCTTAGTCGAGGCCTGGTGAACCTCGCTTAACGACCCGACATGTCACAAAGTATGGGCGATCCGAGTTTGGGGCTTGAGTTCCCCTCTAAGGCTGGCCATGACGTGTGGGCGATCATGGCGCCGCACGAGTCGAAGAGTGCGACCGTGACACCTAGCGCGCCCGAGGGCCTCAGATGGAAGGTGCATAAAGCGCGCGCTTTATGAAATGCGTTGCGCCTTCCTCAGGCGAAGCCCCAAGGCCGCGCCCTGCACCTTTGTGTGCCTCAGGCGCTTGCCTGGAGCGCCTTTTAAAACACTATAGGATTTCTCACAGAGTCAATAATGGCCGACACTCTATTTTGGAAGGACAAATGGATCTTTGATCTCCCTCTCAAACGTACTTGTCCAATGTTATTTCATCTTACTCGTGACAAGGATATCATTATTAAAGAGATTAGGAAACAAGATAGCATTTCTGGAACCTACAGCTCAGGAGGAATCTAAAAGAGAAAGAGATTGAAGAATTCAGTGCTCTTATGTTACTGCTCAACCCCGTGGTTTTAACAGAAAGATACTTGGGATCCAGACCCATCTTGCAGTTTCACTATTCATTTTCTGATGAAAGAGCTTAATACTCCATCTGCCCCTCCCACAAGTAAAATCTTTGATGCTGTATGGAAAGAAAGTATTCCAAATAGATTAAGGTTTTCTTATGGGAGCTTAGCCATGGTGCTATTAGTATCAATGATATTCTCCAAAAACGGTTGTCCCACTTGGCTGTTCCCTACAGTGGTGCGTAATGTGTAACGATCAAGCAGAATCACAATCTCACCTCACGATCCACTTCTCTATTGCAACGAGATTCTGGAATGTCATTAGAAAGTCTTTTTCATGGAGTTTGGTTCTTCCAGGGACCCTTATTTGATGCTTCAAACATCTCTTTTGGCCCACTCATTTAAGGAGAAACAGAAAGTATTATTGGAGAACTTCATTAAGGCATTCTGTTGGGGCATGTGCTGCAAAGAATCCAAAGAATCTTCCAAGATAAGTTTTTTTCATTCAGCCGGATCATTGACAGAATTACTTATTTTGTGGTGTCTTGGTGGAAAATTACTCCTCTTTTTCATTCATATAGTTTTGATTCTCTGATTAATAGCTGGAGCCTGGAGTCCTCTTTCTGTTCTTGTAATTGTCTTTTGTTACTTGTATTATCTTCCTTTGTAATTTCATATAATGAAATTGGTTTCTTATATAAAAAAAATTTATATATTGTTTTTGTAATTTGGGACGTATGCAAAATTTGAATTCGTTATAATGTATCAGTTCTGAAATTTTTTCTTAGATTGCAGCTGTACTTTGTTTTCACAAAAGAGTGTTATAAACCATTTCCAGGGAGGATAAACTTGTAGAACGTGCCAAAGCTCTGAAGGTACATTCTGGAACAGAACCTGATGCAGATCTTGGTCCAGTAATTAGCAAGCAGGTACTAATAATTTTTTCTATAATTTAAACTTGAAAAAAGTATTGTTTCTATTTGCATATTTCATTATGGCTTGGAAAGTCCCTCAGTATCTATGTTATACTGAAAAGAATTCCTTATTTCACAGGCAAAGGAGAGGATTCACAAATTAGTTCAATCTGGTATCGATGGTGGGGCTAGGCTACTGCTAGATGGGAGAAATATAGTGGTATCTTGTTACATTTTATGTCTCGATACCATCTTTTTTAGCTGCCGATAATTAATAGATTTAGCCTACATGGGCTACTGATAGTCATTGTGAATAATGACTTACCTTGCAAGTGGCATCACAAGCTAATTTCTTCAGGAGTAATCGACATTTGTTGTAATACAAAATTCAGTCTAGTCAATAAAGAGACTTCGTAGGTAGAGATGGTAATTCAAAATTGGAAATCCTATAATGTTAAACCTCTAATCCATTATTTATCAACAAGGGTACAGCCAAGGGAAGAGTTATCTAGCTTGCCGCATCTCCCAACTTACCCTCTGAAGTACAAACTCAAAACCAAAACCTACCTTCAAAGCCTTCACACACTCCATATATGCTCGACCTTTACATCACGTAACTCTGTCCATTTCTAACTGCTTATCATCATCACGCGTGCTTTCTCATATACATCTACATTATCGGGGTCTATCATAAAATGACAAAAGATTCTTTTATAAAATCAATAAATAGCCTAATATAGATTTTGGTCCCTAATGTTTCAATTTAGTCTTCATTGTTAAAAGTTTCAATGTAGTCCGTATTGTTTTAATATTTTTGGGTAAAATACCATGTTGATCCCTGAACCTTCACCAATTTTAGTCTTGAACTTTGAGTTTTGTTTTCTATTTTGGTTCCTGAACTTTCAAAAGTCCAAATTTAATCTCTAAACTTTGAAAAAAACCTGACATTGATCCTTATAGTAATTTTAAATTCAATATTAATCGAAATTGGTTCACTAATGTAAATAATTTTAATACAACCAAACATAAAATGTGAATAAATTTTAAAAATTTGTAGATGAAGATGAAAATTTTCTTAAAAGGAAAATAAACAAAAAAACTTATAGGGACCAACTTTAAGTTATTTTGAAAGTTCAGGGACCGAAACAAAACAAACCTCAAAGTTTCAGGACTAAAATTGGACTTTTGAAATTTCAGGGACTAAATTGGAACAAGACTAAAATTGGACTTTTAAAAGTTCAAGGATCAAAATGGAATAAGAGTGAAAGTTAAGGGGCCAAAATGGTATTTTTTCCAATATTTTTCAATTGTATCTTTGTTGTCATTTAATGTTTCAATTGACTGATAAATAGTGAGTTGCCCAATAGTTCAAAGGTGGAATTAGGGCACCTAAAATAATATTATCAAAACTTATTTCAACTTCTTAGAAATTTGGGAGATGTAACCATCATGGGTTGACCACCATCTTGAAGAAGTAAGAGGGAATGAATTTAATCCATGGTGACCATCTACTTAAGATTTAATATCCAACGCATTTCTTGTTAACCAAATATAGTAGGATTAGACGGTTGCTCATTGATATAAGTCAAGGTGGTGAGATTAAAGCACCTAAAATAAGAATATCAAAATTTATATTTACTTTTTAGAAATTTGGAGGATGAAACCATCTTGAGTTGACCATGAACTAATGGTCAATATGGTCAACATGGCCTTGAAGAACTAAGAGGGAATGTTTTCAATCCATGTTGACCACCTACCTAGGATTGAATATTCAACTTATTTTTTGTCAACCAAAGGGGTAGAATCAAACAGTCGTTGAGATAAGCAAAATTTGGAAAATGAATTAGAGATCTTCTTGTGTTAGATGCCCTCAAAATTTGTGTTGCTTCACTAATTATCATTGAATGTAGGTTTATCTTTAAGTAAACTTTAAACAATAGAGACTAAATTGAAAAATCCATTGATGGGAAGAGGGCATAATTGAAAAATCTTAAAACATAATAGATCATGGGTTGTCCCTAATGGGCGACCTCTTGGTAAAGGCTTGGGATCTCCAAGGTATGCTCCTTTTGAGGTCTGAGGTTTGAAATCCACTAATGAGCTTAGTTGTAAAATTCTTGTTGTCTTGTCTTTCGGGTTTGAGCCTTGGGACAGCCGCAAGGGCTCTCAAATATGCTGTGGGGGCAAAGCTCCAATTCCCGGCTACCAAAAAATAAAATAAAATCATAGGTTAGCCTAGTAGTCAAGAGGACTTGGGGAATTGAGAGGTTATGGGTCCAATCTATGATGGTTACCTACCTAGGAATTAATTTCTTACATGTTTCCTTGACAACCGAATGTTTAGGAGTCAAACGGTTGTCTCGTGAAAATAGTTAAAGTGCTCGTAACCTGTCAGGGACACTCATGGATTCAAAAAAAAAAAAAACTTTTAATTCTTAGGGATTAAATTGAAAATCAGCCAACTAATGCTAAAACATACTTTTATTCTCACTAGTATAAAACAAAAAAAATAATGCGATAGAATTGTCTCTCTACAGTTTCTCTACACTTATCTTTTATAAATGTTTCTCTGCATGCACATTATCGTTCATACCTTCTCCAGAAAAGTACATTTTTTCTCACTATTCTCTCCCTCTACTGTCTGTTTGTATGTTTATTAGGAAGCTTAATGAAATCTTTGATGTTTTTAAATAATGGAACGCAGTGAATGAAGAAGATTCTCTGAAATAATATCCCTAGGGAGGTAACGTTTCAAATATTCAAAACAGATTGTAAATGAATCATGAACGTTCCTTAAGCATTTTATCAGTCTATCTGACACAATCTAGAATTTCAGATTGCTGAATGAAGAAATATGGGTTTTTATATCTCTAGATTCCGAAGTAGTGTTATAACTGATTCAAAGTTATCTAATGCATCTACCTTGATAATTATTCATGATTGTATATTTCTCTTCTAAAAACAAAATATATTCTTTAGGTTCCTGGATACGAGCACGGAAATTTCATTGGCCCTACTATCTTAGCAGATGTGACACAGGACATGGAGTGCTACAAGGTTTTCTTTTTTCTCATTATGGGTGAAATTGGTATAAATTATAATTATCCTGAACATTGGACTAAGTTTGTGAAATTTCTATCTTGCGCTTTCCAGGAAGAAATATTTGGCCCAGTTCTGCTCTGTATGCGGGTATGCTTGTCAGACCCTTGTCTTTCTGATTATTCTATCTGTTAGTGAAAAAGTATTGTTATATTACATTCTTTCATGCTCCAGGCTGAAACATTAGAGGAAGCCATTAGCATAGTTAACGGAAATAGGTACTGGATCGTTTGTTGTTCCCTTTATTGTATAGATAGAAACTACACCTTTTCTATTCTCTTATAATCTTGGAAAAATCATATGTTTCAATAGATATGGCAATGGAGCTTCCATATTCACCACATCTGGGATAGCGGCGAGGAAGTTTCAAACAGATATCGAAGCTGGACAGGTATAACACATTGAAAATAAAATGCTTATTTTTTCTGTCTGGATATACATGAAGCGCGCACACACATATATATATAGTTGCAGTACTGGGACCCAGATTTTTACCTGGTGCTCCTAGCCTAGTCCTAGCCAATCTCAGTGATTTCGAAGAAACTCTTGCCCACGCTGAAAGAAAGTTTCATTTAATAATGATTTTGTTTTTGATAATTGTGTTGTTTCCTTTACATTTCCTTAGTATGGAAACAAAGCTTAAATTTTCAATCTAGGGCTTTGAGCCCACGACATTGTTTCAGTCTTTTAACAAACATTGAGAAAATTCTCTATCAATTAATCGGATGTATGCCTATCGACCTTGTTTCAGCCCTCCTTTTTTAAGGACGAACTAGGAATTAGACATCTAGAAAACGATTGAGAATGGAGAAATGAGAAACATGCCAAAAAGGTAGGCAGCATTGCTGCTTCAGCCTTAGCCATTGCCACTGCCACACTCCAATCATCCTCCTGTCAAGAATCTGTGCAACCCACGTTGAGACCCATTATCAAAGCCGGAAGGCTTGCTTGCATCTTTGATCAACTACTATTTTTATTATCGTCCATCGTTTGTTCGATGCCTTTCATCATCATTCTAAATCTCTGGCCACCACTGTTCACACAATAGATTTGAGTCGATTCACAATCTTTTTTTTCATTTTTTGAGTTGTTCTTTGTGAATAGTTTTCGTCCCACGCAGCTGTCACTGTCCAAGCAAGAAGTAGTTCTTTCGCTTTGAAGTCCATCTTTGATGTCTAAGGTTTTGATAGAGCCCCGAATTTGTGTTAGTTATTTGTAATAGAAAATTTGGAACAAAGTGATAGAACTGGATCTGTTATTAACAAATCATAACGAATACATGATAAATCAAGTAACTCGAGGTATTTGGACCCTCCCTAATTCTTGAGATCTCTTAAACTCTAATTCGCTTACAATTCCAAGATCCCTTTCACCATCCACATCCTATTCTATTTATAACCATAATCCTCTAACTAACTCTCTACATAAGTCCCTATATTATTCTTTAATACCCTAAGGTCTCAAGCCTATCACAAAGGCTAAGTCTTATTTTTCGAAGACATCATAAAAGGTAAAATAATATCTTTCTATTTGTTTATTTGCGATGGCTTAAGATAGATTTGGCTGAGTTGCTTCAGAAGCCGTACATATTCTTTTCACGAAAGAAATTTGTTCGCTATCATTTAACTTTTTTTTTTTTTTTGGACAAGAAACTATTTCATTGTCAATGGCTTAGTAACATTTGGCTACGATGACACTCTCTCGCCTCTCTCCTCCCCCCTTCCACTCTACCCTTTATCCTCCCTCTACCAGTGAACCTCCCTCCCAGGGGAAGCCGGGTAAAAATCATGGAAACGGAAATAAATTGGGCCTTCTTCATTTCCCTCCATTGGTCAACCCTGCAATGGATTATCAAAACTTTTCATACCCTGTTCTACCATCAATCTTTGTAACATTCGCTCTAATTCTTGTTGGATTGTGGAATGTGTCGTTTGGCCTCTCTCTAGTGGACACAAATTCATTCGAATTGCTTTGGGTTTAAAGAAGGGTGTTGGTTTGTTTTTCATGGGATGATTTTTGAATTTCTAAGGGTTTTGATGCGAAGACTAATGTTGTAACGTTGGATTCTTTTCACTCATGGATTTGTCATTAATCCTTTTGGAATAGGAATATGATGATGTTGTCAGTGTGGTTTTTAAAAGTTTGCTGTTGTGATCACTCTTCTTTTTGGTCAATATCCGGGAAAGTTGTTAAGAACTCATTAGCTTTCGTGTCAAAATTCATATGAAATTGAGAGATTGAAGGGTTGTAGATAAGGCAATTATCTTGGAAGGGTTGTAGATAGATCTATTTTGTATAATATTGACGAATGGAAACTAGCGAATGAATTATTGCATCTGAAATTGAGAGATGGTCCGGTCACCTTCATGGTCAACCGGAATATATTGAAGGATACCTCTCAAGTATTGGAAAATATGTGATTTTGAAGTAATTGGTCATCACTTCGGTGGTTTGGAGTGTCTTGTGTTCTGTTTTTTGATTTCTTTTTTTGTAGGAAAAAAAAAGTTTTTACTAGTCAGCCAATTCTATTCTTTTGGATTTCGAAGGTTTTAGTTTGATTCTTGCAGATTCTTTTGAGCAATATCCATTTTTTTGATTGGGTTGTTTGCTTAACCTTTTAGTTTTTAGTTTTTAGTTTGACCAAGATAATTTAATTTCTCTTCTTCTTTTGAGGCTTGGTTGTGCATTGCTGGTTTTAGTCTGGTTTTTATCTGTATTGGCATGGTGAGTTGAAGTAGGTATTCGGATTTCACTATTTGGCTGTCGCTTTTACGTCTTACGGTCGTAGATATTGTAAAAGCTCTTTCCTCCTTAATTGATTAATGTTTTTATATTGGTATGATTGTATTCTTTGTTTGATTTTAATTGTTTTCAATCACTTCAGGATTTTGCATCTTTGAACAATTGTTTCTTATTTGTTATTATATCAATGAATGAAAAGTCATTTCTGGTTTCTAAACGTTTATTATTTACCAAATAAACTAATATGATCTCTAGGCTTCCATGTCTGTTCTGGAGTGAATCTCAAAATCACTTTTTGATTTGTAATAGGTCGGGATCAACGTTCCAATTCCCGTTCCCTTGCCCTTCTTCTCGTTCACTGGCTCCAAGGCATCTTTTGCTGGGGATCTCAATTTTTATGGTAAGGTTTTTGGTTTATTAACTAATTCCAATTTTCACCTTTATTTATTTTGGTCCTCATGACATTAATACAAAGGTCATTCCGTTGCGTTAGATACGCACACTAAGTCGAAGATTAAAATAGAACATTTAAAAGTAATGGGTATGCTTTGGTTTTTCTCGAATTAAGAGTTTGTGTCTGTGTGGGAAACAGGCAAGGCTGGGGTTAATTTCTTCACTCAGATCAAAACAGTGACACAACAATGGAAGGACTCACCTGGGGGAACTGCAATCAACCTTGCAATGCCAACCTCTTTGAAGTCATAAGTAACCTCTTCAACTTGTAATTCTCTCGACAAACTTTATGCAGCCAGCTATTTTCAGTCCACTTGAATAAATGCCTTATCTCCCTCTCTCTCTCTCTCTCTCTCTCTCTCTCTCTCTCTGTTTTTTTTTTTTTTTTTTCCTCTCTCCCTTTTGCCGTTTTCTGTTTGTAAACAAGTCTAAAGTAATTTATCGAAAATAAATTTTAAAATGACTCGAGTTTGTGCAACTTGGGAATTGAAATTTTATATATATATATATATATATAATCACTTGGGGAATTTCAAATATTTTCATGACTTCTCATTTCATTTTCAATATGTTAAGTACTATATCTACCGTTGTTTAAAAAGTTTGATAAACCTAACCGGTAACTCAACGGCATCAGTCAAAGAACCATAAGGTCATGAGTTCGAATCTCCTTATCCCAATTGTTGTAGTCTCAAAAAAAAAGAAAAAGTTTGGATTTATCGGTAATTGTAATTACTTTTCCAATTTGTACTTAAAAAAATGGTTGGGTTCACATTAATTTAATAAAAATAAACTATGAATGTAGACAAATTGTAAAGTATTTTCATTAATACGTTTTAATATTATATTATAAATGTATTATAAAAAAAGTATGAGATAATATTCCATAGTACAATGATTACATTTGCTAATTGTTTTAAAAAATGATCATATTTGTAATTATGTTTTAAATTTGTCCGGTAAGTTTTGTAAATTTAAATTGGTCAAATAATTCAATTTAGTAAAAAAAAGTAAAAATCAATCCAGTTCACTTTACGTGTATACATTACTAATTATTTGATTAGAAATTTGAATTTCACCGTAAAATATAGAGTGCTTCTATGATATTTTGTAGAATTATTGTGATTAAAAGAAAATAATTTAAAAAGTTGAAATAAAAAAATGTAGTCTCAAGTGTAAAGAATTTAAAATTTAATCTTTATAATTATGAAAAAAGAAAAAGAAAAAGTAAGAATATCACATTTGGATAAAAAAAGAATAAATTTATTTTATCATATTATAATATTTTAAATTTTGATAAAGGAAGAAATTTACAAAAAAAAAAAAAAAAAAAATCAATAACTCTTTGCTTTCCAACCCACACTCCAAACACATACTTATTAATACTTCATTACATCCTAAATATTAACTTCAGCCATTTTCCCTTCCCAACCATGCACCCCAAACACCGACTTAGTAACACTTCTCCTCCCACCGTTCCTAACATTTCCGCCCTAGCCAAACATACCCTAATACTTTCATGAATGGTTATTTAAGTTTGATAAAATCTTAACTGAATAGTGGAATTATTGTAGGGGTGTTTGATTATAATAGATGTTTGAAGCACGAGTTATTATAACAACAATATAATAAACAGTGTTTGAAGTAGGAGAGGTTATGATTTTTTTTATAATCCCCTAATTTGTGTATACACAAATTTTGAGCAAATACATAATTTAACTATAAATATATTTTCATACCATTAGTCTTAATTACCAATGTGTGATCCAATACTTCATTTTGGCATTGAGAAAAGAGAGGAACATCAAGAGTGAGGGATAAGAAAGTTGAATAATAATAATAATAATGATAATAAAAGAGAGAACTGGTAATTATGAAGCATAATGTTGTTGAAACGATTCAAATAAACACAAAGCTGAAGTTGTAACCAAATCTATGGTTTCCTCTGCTTTACCAAATGAAGGTAGTCTCTTTGAAAATTCAAAACAGCCCACACCAAATGCCAGAAATTAATTTCTGGCCAAAGTGCTGAGGGAGAATACAAATAGCTACAATAGGTCTGCCACAAAAGGAAATTGCTCAGACGGGCCTCTCCGGACGTGCGAACTAAGATATCGAGGTCGGGAGTGACCGCGAGATACATATGCTTCTCGACATCGGCTAACGTAATGGATTTAGTCTCACCATTTTCACCCAATTTTTCTTCACAACACTTTTCAACAGCATGAACAATCTCATCAGTGGAAGTGTATGCAATGCAGATTGAAAGAATTGATCTGTTATTGTTCTTGGTGGCTGCCATGGCTCTTTCAATTGCTGTCCTAACAGGTTCACTTAACATACTTACGTTTCCCAAGAAGTGAACCCTCACTCCATATTGATTGATAACCCCTTCTTCTCTAATCAACAATTGGATCTTTTCAAGCATCAGATCCATCACGACTTGGATTTCGTCGGGACGTCGGTTGAAATTTTCGATGCTGAAGGCGTAGACGGTGACGTACTTCACGCCCATTTCGTAGCAGTACTTGAGCATGGAGGCCAATGCATAATAGCCAAACCTATGGCCTGCACCTTCAGCCAAATTCTTTTTCTTTGCAAATCTTCTGTTCCCATCCAGAATGAAAGCAATGTGATTTGGAATTGAACCCATTGACAGAATATAAAACATGATTCTCCTAAGCAAACTCGTAACATTTTCCAATATCTGATTCACTATGTCCCAAAAGTGTGTCCACAAATTCCCAACTTTCATTCTCTTTCAATGTCTCTACCACAAAAATTCAGTGTATGAATTTCAAAGGTGTGTCATCTAATATATATATATATAGAAAGAAAATGAGAGAGAGAGAGAGGAAAGAGAAAGAGCAATGGAAGTGTTCCCCTAATTCAAGTGAAGGCGAGGTTCGTGTGTTATATTGTTTCATTAACAAACAATCCCAAATGAACCAACCTCTACTGCCAGAGGGGGAATACCTATTTCATAATACAATACAAATCACCCATTT
The DNA here is from genome assembly GCA_037832605.1 of Cyclanthera cordifolia. Taxonomy (NCBI): domain Eukaryota; kingdom Viridiplantae; phylum Streptophyta; class Magnoliopsida; order Cucurbitales; family Cucurbitaceae; genus Cyclanthera; species Cyclanthera cordifolia. The sequence goes on from JBBMEG010026660.1 coordinate 23,013, forward strand.
TAATTTTATTTATTTATTTTTAAATATAATTCATTTTCAATTTTACTACTCTTTGATTAATTGATCGAAAATTATCAACTAAACTGATTAAATCGAGAGCATTTTGATCATTTTATGTATACCGATCTAATTTTCTACTGTATTAGAAATGTTTTCAGAATTCTACTCTACATACACTGCATGAATTCTACCCTAACTAAAAAACCCTAGTTTAAGAAAAACCCTAATTCCCAAATTCTCAGCAGCCGCCGCCACACTATTCACGCCATCCAGATCGTGACGCTGGTCGCGGGTTGCTGGTCGCGGGTTGCTGGTCGCATCTTGCTGGTCGCGGGTTGCTGGTCGCGGGTTGCTGGTCGCATCTTCCTGGTCGCGGGTTCTGGTCGCGGGTCGCGGGTTTCGCAGGTTAGGTTTTTTGGTTGCGGTTCGGCGTTTTTTGGTCGCGTTTTTTTGCGATTTTGGGCGATTTTGGTCGCGTTTTTGGTCGCGACTTTGGACTATTTTGTTCGCGATTTTAGTCGAGATTCTGGTTGCGATTTCGTCTTTGGTTGAGGTCGACACTCGCGCAGCTGCTCACGGGTTTTTTAGGTCGCGATTCTATTTTTGGATCGTAGGCCGCGGTCGTCGGTTTTTGTGCGGCGAATCTGGTTTTTTGGTAAAAAAAAAAAAATATAATAATAAAAAATAATGTCGGAGCCTAAAGAAGTGGTTGCTAGACTACCTAATAATAGTCCTACGATTCAGATAACGGCCATTCGGTTGAATGGTGACAACTTTCTTCGTTGGTCACAAAGCGTTAGAATGTTCATTCGAGGCCAAGGCAAGATG